>JAUCMS010000049.1:1569316-1584523 GCA_032357445.1 Enteromius radiatus
GGTACTTGTAACACAAAGCTATGAAGTTGCTTGGGAATCTGGAACATCGCTACGTTGATGCTAGCGTGTTCAGAATCGTTTTTAGCTTGTTGTTTGATTACATGCTTTTTAGATTGTTGTCATGTAGTTGCTAGGATGCTCAAAGCATGTTGCTATGCAGTTGCTAGGGTGTTAAAACATGAATCAAAATACTACTTAAAAAAAACTACTCTTGATCATTGATGCGTTTTATCACATCTCTGAGAGATGGACATGCTGCAGGTCTCTCGGCCTCACTTGAACCGCTTTCCTCGTTCTGCAGAATTGACAGCTACTTGGAAAAATTTGTGCTGCTCAGAAACAATTATAGGTCGTAAATGCATCAGTGGGAAGGATGAAAGCGGAAAGTCTCTTATTTTAGTTTCACAGCGACGTCGAGTCCTTTTATCATGTGCACAGAGACTGACCAGATTTCGTGACGTGGCCTCCTTAAGTTGTTTGATATTGTTTTGTTCCCTGCTCCACCATGTAGTCAGTGTGTTTGTGGTCCAGACCAGAGCTGTGCGCTTTATAATTGGTTTAACTTGAACAAGACCAGCTGTGCAATAAAGGAGCAAAGCCGCGTAAAAACCCCCGCGGTACTGGGTGTCCGTAGATCCTCCTGGATCACGATCCAGCGCGTGAAGAAAAGGATTTAGCACGTGTGCTGAAAGTAAGAGTTTGTGACACATATATTAAAATAAATTTAAAGACATGTTGACACCACATGAATGCCTGTGAGGTCCATTTGCGACAATTTAACTGTCCTCTAATCAGCAGGCAGCATGTTTTCCTCTCGTCCAATCAGCAAGCAGACACTGCTTGTAGTTTTCTCAGACAACGACTGGGTTAACTTATCCTTAACGATCTTGCAAGCATTTCTCAAGTTAAATCATGTAGCAACTGAATAACAATAAACACATGCTTAATTTCTTGTTTAGCAGACTCTTGTCCTAAAGGGAAGAATCCTGTTTAGGGTGCCTAGAGCCAAATTTAAGTGAAAGTGAAATTATATGCAAATCACCATAATAAGTAGGGAAGATGTTTATCTGACCTGTTCTTTGTATCTGATTTATAGAGATATATATTTTTTTTCCCAAAGATGCCAAAACAAAATGTTTCTCTTAATTAAATAAGACACTAGACAATGAGAACTTTGTGGTTGTCTTCATTTCTCCTCTGAATTGTCGATTAACTGAAATGTTGAATTCATTTACATGGACTCCGCGATGATTTGAATTGCTATCAAGCTAACCAGCTACAAATGTGCACAAACCGCCAAAACTCCCTTCATCTGAGGGCCCTCCGAGAACTTCATCATTATCTGTCTGGAGAACACCTGGAGGCGACGCGCTGTAATCACGCGCAGGGCGGGACGTTCTGTCTGCACGCAACCGCAGTTAACCCTTCCTGCCCTCTGTAAAGAGAAGAACATAAATCCATGTTTCCTTCATGACATCACGCTGTCGTAAACTAAACCGTAATCATCTCAGGAACGCGTTTGCGATGCGTAGCGGCAAGTTCACATGGAATGATTAATGTCCGCACCAACCGACAATAACCTTATGCGCGCGCTGCAGTTATGACGATTGCGGATTTAAATATTGGCGCTCTTTAATGTTGGGTGGATTCTGATTGGCTCAATATTTTATTGGGTCTATATTTTATTAGGGGAAAACTACAAATACTGTGTACCTTAAATAAAGTGCATATAGCTTTGGGTAAAAGTAAATGCATATTTAATATAAATTGTGTCCTAAAACCAGTTATTTAGTATTTTTATTTATTTTTAAAATGAGATTTATACATAATTCGAAAGCTTCCCATTGAAGTAGGCTGACAATATTTGACAGAGATATAACTATTTAAAAATATGGAATCTGAGGGTGCAAAACAAAACAAACAAAATCACATTTAGGGTTTAGAGTCCAAATTAAGTTCGTAACAATGCATTACACTAATTATAAACCATGTTCATAATCTATTTTGACCCATACAATGTATTGTTGGCTATTGCTACAAATATACCCGTGCTACTTATGATGGATTTTTGGTTCAAGTCAGGGTCACAATTGTTTAATTATAAAATACGAATGCTTATTAAATACGTTATAATTACAGTAATTGGCCTTGGTGCGAACATGACTACATGACTTTGCCCAAAGGAAACATTTTATTGCTTGCATCAGTTAGGGTCACAAACAAGCGTAAGGTGTGTGCGTAAGGTGTGTGCTAATAAAAGGCATGTTGAGTCAGTCTTTGTTTATATTTTCCACACGTATTTAAACGTACTACAGCTAATATGCAAATTCTATCAGTACTTCAGGCAACCTTTCTGGTATGTGGACATGTACATCTTTTAAAATCATCTCTGGTGTGGCCCTATTCATTTCTTCCGTTCATAATACATTCTTTCAATAGCTGTCTGGATCATCCAGGTGGTTTTGAGAAGGCTTGTCATGTTTTTTTTGGAGAACTGTGGTTTCCCATGCACACTTTAGTGAGTGGATTTCAAAATGTGGATTGTGAAAGTATTACTTGTGTCATATGAAGCTTAACCTGAAATCTTTGACAAGAGGATATCGTTTGTGTAATACTTTATGTATTATTCATTACATTTTAATGCGTTTGAAATGAAAACACCTAATGCTCTTTGAAGTACTGAAGCATGTTGCGTTGAAGAAGTCTGTATGATGTCTCCCTCTTGTGTTCAAACAAAATGTTATTGACTGAGAATCCTCAAGAAACCTCACCTTATAAATAATAGTCAATGCTTTCTTTATTTCCTTAACAAACATTTGACAACATAAAATATTTCCCTGAAAACCTTTTAAAAGTGCATGTTTAACATATAAAAAAGTCCTATAATTTGAATATGAAAATATATATTTTTAACTTTTAAATTATAACATTTGTACATTCTCATAGAAGGCAGTTTGCATTTGAGTATTTTACAGTTCTGATTGCTTTTGTTTGCATTCGGCTCAAACGTTGTACAGAAATGCATTCAAGTTACATTTAGTTTTTTTATGGTTTTTATGTTTTTGTTGCACAGCTGCTCGCTTTTATAGTCCTTTCTGCATTTGCCCATCAGCAGCAAAACTTACATCTGCTGACATCTGATCCACATAGAGTGAAACGCCACCGTAGCCACAAAGATGATGCGTTTTGAGGAGGTGCAGTTCCTGTGGCGAAGGTGAAACTCACCTGCCCACTGCGGCTTAACAGCTCGATGCTGATAAACAAGAAGTGGTGGAGCTGAGGCGTGTTTTCTTGCCGTTTTTGAGTTCAGGCTGAGGGCTGGTGCTAAGGTTTCGTACTTTACTGAAGCTGTTGCGCAGACTGCTATGTCGACTCCCGGAGGTGCTGGAAGTCTCCTTGGACATGAAGGTCTTGGGGTCGCACAGTCCCACCTTCAGACAGCAGCAGCACAGGAGCTTTGCGATGGCTTTGCGCAGCTCCAAGCTGCCAAACGAGTAGATGAGTGGGTTCATGGCCGAGTTGAGCACGGCCATGGCAATGACCCATTCGGGATTGAAGAGCGTGCTGCAATCACGAGAGTAGCAGAAGAAGTCCACCAACAGGAGGATGAATAAAGGACCCCAGCACACCATGAAGACTCCAACGATGGAGATGACGGCTTTCAGGAGGCGCAGCGAACGGTGTGTACGGTTGCGTCCAGATATGTTCTCGGTGCTGCTGCGGACGTGGCAGTAGATGGCGAAATAGAGAGCGCCAATTGTGAGCAGGATCATGAAAAAGATGACCAGGGCAAACAAGATGTAGCTCTTGGAGTAGAGCGGGAGCAGCGTAGAACAGCTCCTTAGATCGCAAACGCAGTTCCAGCCCATCAGTGGAAGGAATCCAATTATGAGTGCTGTTACCCAGCAGAGCAGCACCATAATGTAGATTCGGTAAGTCTTTTTGGCGGTTTTATGGTTGACGGGCTTCATCATAGTAGCGTAGCGCTCCACTGCAATCAAGAGCAGACTGAAAATGGACGCCGCCAAGGCTACAAACAGAAGTCCTTCGCGGAATAACCACAGAACTGGGCTCAGCTTGAAGGTGCGGTCGCCGGACATGCAGATGTTGACCACGTAGGCAGTTCCTGTCAGCAAGTCACTCAGAGCGATGTTGGCGATGCAGATGAATATCCAGCGACAGCGCAGACGCACTCCGAACAGCACGGCCAGCAGCACCATGAGGTTCTCCAGGATGATGAAGATGCTGATGCCCAGGAACAGGACGGTGACAGCACTCACGCCCTTCTTGGAGGGCTTGCGGTGTTGGAGGCGTCCGGTGAAGTTGTAATGCTCCAGAATGAGACTGGTGCTGGTGCTGTTGTAGATGTCGGGACAGGAAGAGGCAGAGCTGAAATGATACAGGACCTCCATGGTGTGAGGAGCTGGAAGGTGGAGTTGAATCTCACTGGGGTCGATTCAGTCTTTGATCGGACTCCAGGCAATCAGACTCCGGCTTCTTTCGGAGTGACCTGATGAGAAAACAGTCAATTCATTATCGTCGGGGACTGAACTGAATGAAAATCAAAGATTTAAAATTTGCTGTGCACTCTTAAAAATAAAGATTCCAAAAAGAAGTCTCAAAGTCAATTCCTGGAGGGCAACAGCTCTGCAAAGTTTAGCTCCAACCAATTCCAACTTGCACCTGATTGGAGGTTTCTAGTGATCACGAAGACCTTGATCAACTGGATCATGCATGTTAGCTAAACTGTGCAGAGCTGTTTGAGACCACTGCCATGGAAGAACATTTTGGTTCCCCAAAGAACCTTTTAGTGAACGGTCCTTTAAAAAAATGTTCTCTTAAGTTTGAAGAACATTTAAAACAATCTTAGGAACCTTTAAAGACAATGGAAAGATTCCATGAATGCCAATAAATCAATAAGGAACCTATTTTTAGGAATTTTTGGTCTAGTCATCATCCTAAAGGTGATGGCAGTAAAACGTTCATTTTGACTAAGCTACTCTATCATGTGGTTAAAAAAAATCCATTTTGCTTTAAAATTGATTTCACTTTACAGGGGCTGTCCTGCTGGCACTAACCGTCTTGCTCAAGTGCACAATAGTGTCATCTCAGTAGATGCGATCTGCGGTGACCGTTTCAGTTACCTGATTTTTAACCACTATTTCACCACTGCCCACAAAACACAGAATAATGACAAAAATAGTAAATAATATCATATATATATAATATATAGTAATATATTTGTTTGCTTTGTTTTAAAGACAGCATTTTAGAAGTTAACGCATCATCAGTTTGACCTAATTTAATCTTTGCATGTGTAAAGTACATTTAAATATCTCTAGTTTCACTACTGTACTTGTGGTTTGAAGGGTTTAAAGAGCCAACATGTGACCATGCAAAATGTAGAAAATACGATAAATCAATCAACGAATGAATAGATAGACAAATAATCAAATTTAAATACAAACTTGTTGATAAATTTTAGAAGTAAAATTTAAGCTAAATTATGAAAATGTTCAATATTTATATTTTTCAAATTACTACTAAATAGTTTATAATAAACCTAGTATATATTTATGTTTTTTTTTTTGTTTTTGTTTTTCATTAAAACCAATGACAATTAGCTGGTGCATCTTAACTCACCTCTTATTAGTGATGCTGATGTAACTGGTATTGAGCCATGCTCTGATGCAGAAAGCTCGAGCTCTGGCTCTCTGAATGATTATATACCCTGAACTAACAAGGAAGGAAGCCTTCTTGCAGATATTCGACACAGACACACCCAATGGAGAGAGCGAAAATTCTCCGTTTCTACACTTTCTAAAATGCACATTGTGACATCTTCCCAGAAAGTGTACAAATCATGGATTGCCATGTGAAAAAATAATGTTGCATTGCATGCATTAGGATTTGGTAATGAATATAGCACATTTTGAAGAAGATCTGTGTGAATGCTGTTTGCAAAAGAAAATGTGCAGTGAATTAAAATAATGCAAATAATAATTCATTAATTTAAAAATACAAATTAAATCATGAAATACAAACTATATCAAATGCATATAAATAAAATGTTTTAATTACTATAGCTTCAATTTATTAAAAAATTACAGTTTGATATGTGCAACTAATATATTTTACAGCAATAAATGGACAGTAAAGATTTAATACTACTACATGAAATCATTGTGCCCATTTCTAGCCAGCACGTGTTGCAAACATTTCGCAAGACCCTTTAAATACAACTGATGCTACATGACAGTTCTTACAACAGCTTTAAAGTTGCTTTAACTTATATTTCTGAGAAGCCAGTCAGCAAACAGGAAGACCTAATGACCTAGTAAAGTGGCCTCCTCCCTTACAGTTTTCAGTTCACCTCATCCAGCTGGGTGGAAACACACACACACACACACACACACACGTGTTTCTTCTTGAAAGTCAGTGCACAGACTTTCCATCACCTAACCCAACACCCAAACTGTCTCTTCACAGAAACATATGCAAAACATAAGATTTAAAGAAAAACGTCTGTTTAGTAATAAGTAAGGAGCAGTAAAATATCCTCATTAGTGGGTTGTCACATTATAAGTGAGGACATTCAACAAGTAGCCTAGATTTTCCCAGCACAGACAAATAAACGCTTGGAGATCATACATATATTGCATGTGCAATGAGTCATCAAAGTACTAATTTCACCTGCAAACCTTATTAAGGTAGAAACCATTCAGGGTTTTTTTTTTCTTGTGGTCGATGAAGAGTGAAAATCTGATTTGGTCCCTTTTTGTCTATGCATCAATTCTCATCCAGAATGGTCTAAAATAAACCAGAGTGGAATTACCAGGTTTCCTTTCCTAATTTTTGTTTTGTTTTATACTAGTTTGAAAATGTGGTCTAAGATAAAGGAGGGGGCCTTCTGAAATACCACATCCTGAGGTAAGAAGCAACACCCTTCACAGTTGCAACGCCCTGTCGACTCTTGTGCGCAACAAAAATAAAAAAGTGTTATCAGACAAAGCCACAAAAAAAGGAAAACTGGGTCACTATTAAACTTGAACGCGTAAGCACAAACCGAATCTGCGTAATAACCGAGTTGTTTACAGTTTGGGGAAAGATTCAGCTTTATGGGGAAAATGTTTTTTATTGTTGTTTTACTGTTTATGCGTGAATACAGTCTTCAGATTTACCTCTTTGTGTAACAAATGCATAAACATTTGGATGTACTTGAGTGAATTCAGACTGTAAAAACCTTCTGAGGTGAAGATGTTTGAATTTGAACAAAGCGATAAATGCACTTCGGCTGTTTCCCAGGATGCTCCACGCCATGGTTGTCGCTGATAAATGAGTCAGCAGAGCTTAAATCAAGACCAAGCAACTTAAATATAAGGCTACATCGCATCATTTCCATACCTCAGTTTGCAAGGTTTTGCTGTTAAATTAAAAAAATGTGCCAAATATAATAATAAAGAGCGAGTAGGCGTGGAGGCCGTTTCTTTAAAAAGTAGATCATTCTTCTTCATACATCTACGAAGATTTACAAGGCATTTTCTGGCCCGACAGACTTGTTCAGGATATGTGATTTCGTACTGACATCCAGCTGTAGTTTAATGTCATTACAGTTTAAGTTTTCTTCTCTTTTTTTTTTACAAACTGTACTACTCATATGTAACCACAAGGGTTTGCTCTTTGCACACCTTTACCAGACCAGCATCTCTTAAAAATAATCTGCAAACTGAGAAATGAGGATTGTGCTTTATTACCAAAAATAAAGAATAATGCAAAATAAATATGCACATGTAGAAATATTACTTAAGTAAATAAGATAATAATAAGTAATATAAGTAGACTAAGTTGACAGAAAATGATTTGTTTCTTTGTAAGATTTGAAGGAATTAAAAATTAAATCACATGCTCGGCTAGCAGAGTCCAAACAGCTAATAAAATGTCAGTAATACAATCAATTTAATGTGTGTTGTGAAGCCAAAACGTGACAAATTGTGAGAAACAAATCTGAGAAGTCCACAAAAATACTCCATTTTGATTTCTAACATCAAAATCTACCAACACGTCACTGTGGAAAGCAATTTATACTACAAGCATTTCACTTCGCGAGATGTTGTTGATTGATGGACTGGAGCGGTGTGAATTACTTCCGCGGGGCGTCGCTGTTCAGCATCTGTTCGCGCGAGACAAGTTTTCCTCAGTGTGTGTGGTTGCACAGATCCCCAACACAAAGCTCACAGATCGCATTCACCATGTCCGTGTGTCCTCTCCGGACTCATATCTGTGTGCTATGTTGGCCTCAGGGGTGGAAATAAACCTGTCTGGATGAATTTGATGAAGAGGCGATCTACTGGATGAGGAGGCGGAGCCGCATACACGTATGCACAAACACACGGAGACAATCGACCAGCTGCCACATTTATTAACTTATTAAACATGAGACGCTTCATTCGGCACAACATACACACACCACGGTAAGTGTGACGGCTGTTTTTATTATTTCATTTACTCGAGCCGTTTTTAGCTTCGCGGCGGCGAGTAGAAACTTTCCGGGTGGCTGGAAGTCAAAGGGCTTTTGTTTCAACCCCCCAAACAACATTTCCAATCTAAAACACTTAAATGGCACCCCGGAAAAAATCGCGGTTTAGCCAGGAGCTAACTCCAAGTCGCGTTAACGAAAGATTACAGATCTGTTCGCGGCGAAAACTCTCAGAATAAAACGAACTTCCCGGATGGAGCTTTTGTTAGAATCTTAGAACGTCTCTGGCTACAATGTAACTTTTCATCTTTCATTTCCCGCCTCGCTCTGCTTGTTCATTCCACATCTGAGCGTCTTGTTTCGTATGATTTATGATCTGTACACAATCTGTGCTCGGTAAATTAATTGAAGCGTTTCAGGTTGAACCTCCTACTTGTTGCTTTGTGTTTCATTGTGCTATACCATTGTATTATGACACATGACGTGTTAGTCATGCAGTTTATGGTCACATTTAGGTTTATGGAGACATAAAGCTTTATGTGTTCACATATTACCATCATAAAGTAAAAACACAATGCACAGCCCTGTAACTCATTATTGTCTTCGGAAAACCCAATGGGATGGTGGTCACTGCTTTTCCTAGACTTTAGGATTGGCCCCTTTTTTTTCAACTCTGACTGACTGACTGACTTCTGTCCTCCTACTGTCTGTGTTAAACAGCCATGGAAAAACCCCATCATCATCAAGAACAGAAACTTGACAGGAAGCGAGAAGTAATTTTGACGTCATGTGTGGTTATTTTTGTGAACAGAATCGAACAACACGCTTTTTCAGTCCAAGTTCCTGGTCGAACATTTCACCCATTTATGTCACTCCAAAGAGGAAACCTTCATGGTACTTTCTGACAATATTTGCTCCTCTCCTAGTGTCAGTTCTACAATCCGTCTCATTATGGGAGTTTCTTGTTGACATTAACGTCTTGTTCTTATTGTAACACGAACAGTATAATAGAGGGGATGTGTGCACATTGAGAAACTCTTCAGTGACTGGGAGACGTGAACAGGAAGTTAATAGTCACTGATGAATGCAGACGTAGTCATAGGAAATTCAGGTTGCCAGGAGTGTTAGACGGTTGGGTGTCCCTGCCCTATTTACTCTTTCTCACTCTTTTTTTTTTTTTTTTTCTCTGTCTCTGTTTTGAAGCATTATTGTGAAGTTGAGAGGGAGGCCCACAAAGCTTTTTTTGTTGCACCATATGTGCGCTGACGTACGACTGAAAGGGAACCACTGAATGAGAGACCTGGAAGCAGGGCTGGGCAATATAGCTTTACAAATATCACAATGTTTTAAAGCCTTTTATGATAGTTGAGATGCATCTCAAATGTGACGTTTGCTCTGATTTGGCTTAAATATGTTGTTTTTCAAACAAACTGTCTAAAATAAATATAAAGGCTTTTGATTTTTGTTGAGCACAAGGAATAATTATTTATTTTACATCCACAGTATATATTTTTTAACATACATTTTTATTAAAACTTTACATTGTAGCTTAAACTATTTTTTTTAGCTTTCAGTTACATTTCATATGTAAATGTTTGTTTTTGCTCATTTTACTTTTTCAAATGTTTCTTTTTGTCATAATATTAAAGATGGGCAATTTTTTTTTACTAAAACTATATATATATTTAATATAATATTTACTAAATAAAATTATTTATTTTATTGATATGCGTTAATACAACTAATCATTAAAAATATAATTTAAAACAAAATAAATCTTTATTATATATATATATATATATATAATTTTTAAAAATATATATATTTTATATAAATAAATTATACCTTCTTCTTTTTTTTTTTTTTTGCATATAATCAACCATTTTTTTTCTGCATCTTATTTTACAAAAACCTGAGATTTGTGACCATTTTTGTGCAAAATAATCACCACACATAAATTTTAAATGAATCCAAGCAGTTGCTTAAATACCAAAACATATGAAACCTAATGCAATATTTTGTTACTAAAAAAACAAAAAACAAAAAGATGCTATTAAAGTAATTTTGCGTCGTGAGAGATCTTCTACAACATGCTTGTCAAATGTGGATAAATAATCACAATATTAATGAAGTTGCATTTTTACTGCAACCGAAATTCAGTGGATATTCCCAGTCCTACATTTAAGGCCTAGTTCTAGATTTTTTTCTTCTGCAGTGGATGAACATGAAGCCGCTGGTTTCATATTCGTCCACTAATGAGTATTGACGAGCAGATGGCAAGAATTAGATCCGTTTTCCCCTGCGTGAGGTTCACAGAAGCCGCCTTCCTCTCGAAAATCTGCAAGATTTGCAGATGGCAGCGGAATGCTTCCCTAATTTACTGAAACATTCACCGTGATCCGGTCACTCATCTGTTTCGCTGCGGTGAAGGCAGGCTTTTAATCTAGAAGGTGCCCCAAAGTGGCCTGACAGCAATGCATTATGGGTGTGTGAAGGGAAAGATAAAAGGCGTTTTGAGAGTTTGCGGTGCGCACTCGGGATGACGCACGCGCGGTAGGAACGGATGGAAAAGCGTCTCTCCGCGTCCAATGCGCGCGCTCCATCCAAGTTTATAAATAACTGTATAATTACAGAGTGAGAGCGAAGAAAGTCTGACACGCGTTCGCTCGCTGTTTTAGCGTTAACCCATTCTAAACAAAGTTAGACTTGATTTTGGTTTGTTTTAAGTTGTGAACAACCGAGTTTTTATTGTTTAACGCGCGTCCTGGAGTTTGATGGCCGTCCACCCACTCGTCCATTGATCTCATGCCGGAAGTGGAGTGGAAAGTGGATGGAGCGGCTCGAGCGCCAGGCACTTCATAAACCACCCCCTCCGTCCTCCCTCACCGGGCGCGCGCTGAGAGCTGAGCTAATTGCGCGGAGCCGCGCAGCTGCGAGGTTTCTGGAGCGCTGCTCTGTTGACTTTTGCTTGATTCGCGCCGCCGTTTGTTTAGTGAACGAGCAAACATTGCGCCATTCTTCTCTTCATCTGAAGTAAATACGCCGCAGGAGGTTTAAGCTTGAGAAATGGGCCATCGATGCACACGATGATCCCGTGTGTGATATATAGATGTATTAATTTCTACACTATTTTCATGTCTATTATGCACATTTGTTCCTCCAAAAATGTACATATACATAATTATAACTATGTGTTTGTGAAAAGCACTTTTACTAGTTTTTTTTTTCTCATTTAAAATGCAATATATAATATGCTTCCTTTATTATTATTATTATTTTATATCTTTTAATATGTACAAGTCAGAATAAGCATGTTTGCATAAATACTGTGTTACTGAATGACAGTGTAGCATTATTTAAACAAAACTTTGACAATTTATTCTCCTAATACTTATTTGAAACCTTTTAAAGTAGACACTTTGCTTACATTTAATGTGCTACTTTTGTAAATTTATTTTGCTAAGCATATAAGACCGGGACTTTTGTCCATGCGTTCATCTATTTATTCATCAATGATGCAGTAAAGACATTTTTAAGTTTGCAAATAACTTTCATTTTTAAATAAATGTTGCTCTTTTGAACTTTCTATCTGACCTGAAAAATAAACCGTATCACAGCTTTCGTCACAACAGCACAACACTGATCATAATCGGAAATGTTTCACGAGAAACTTTGGCATATGAAGACTGGAGTAACGATGCTGAAAATGCAGCTTTAATCACAGGAATAAAATACGTTTTGACGTGCAGTCGCATTGAAAACGGCTGTTTCGAAAAGCAAAAATGTTACTGTTTTTATTGTATTTTTTGATCGATGAAATGCAGCTGAAGAGGCTACTTTTAAAAGCTTAAACTTGGAAAAGGCAGTGCATGCAAAACCAGTTTTAGTTTTTCCATTGCGATCATCAATCAGCCGAGAGAAAGCATCGACCCTCAACAAAAGCAGAAAAACAGCGAACGCCAAAAGTAAGTCACAGAGGCGAGGCGAGGCTGACGTGACATTCCTTCTGGATATGCCAGCTAATCCCAGAGCTCGTGTAATGACTGCGAGCGCCGGACCAACAGAAACATTCAGTGATTGGAAAGAGCCAAACAGAGTCTGGAGCTGTAATATCGGGAGATTTAGGAGGAGCAGTTAACGTCTTCAAGATGTTTTCAGAGACGGCATGATGCGGCCCTGGCTTCTGTTTGATGACTCTTTGGAAGCTAATTGGCGGTCGAAAACAGCGCTGCCCTGCAAAAAAAAAAAAAATGCACGCATATAATCTGCATATTTAAGTGCACCCAAACCAAATGCTCCTTTATGGTTTCGCATTTAAGATGCACATTCTGCTCGCTTCGGGTCATAATTAGCGATTCCCCTCGGACAGCCCTGACCTTTGGGGTTGGAAATGTAAGGTTATCCCGGTCTGACGTCATGCGGTTCGTATGGAGCCTGTATATCGCTAACTCTCTGCATGTTTTTCGTCAGGGTCGCACACACAGATTCTGCCCTGAAGTGGTTAGGAGGCCCGTGTTTTCTCTGGCACGTCCAGGAAAGCCGTTCGCATGCAAATGGAGCAGAGCGCATGTCGGCCGGTTCGATAAAATTCAAAACAGCCACTAGATCAGAGCAGCTAGCGCTACGACTCGATGCAAAGACTCGTATTGAGTGATTTACGGCTCGAAAGTAAGATGAGATTTGTAGAGATCTGTTTGTAGTTTAGAGTTACTGTGTGTTGTTTTATGTTTAGAAACAAGCAAGCAAACAAAAAAAGCTTATAAGTTTATAGTAGTGTTAGTTGTGTTGAATAGTTTGTTACGATTTTAAATAATAAAGAAAATCAATACATAACACTGTTAAAAAATATTAAAAGTTGTGCGGTCACAATTACTTATTAATTAATATATGGATGTGTGTGTGTGTGATGTGTAAACACACACACATGCATGTATATATTAAAGAATAAAATGTTATTTTCAAAATATATACTGTATTTATTTATTTATATATACATAAAAATATATACAGTACACACACATTATGCAGAAAAAAAGTATTTTGGATGCACTAAATAACACATTATTTTATATATATATATGTTTGTGTGTGTGTGTGTGTAAATATATAATGCAATACAATAATGTCAAAAAATAAAAGAAGTATACAATTTCTATATATTTTATAATTTTATCATGGGGAAAAAAGCTTTATTTTATTTATTTTAATTTATGGATGAAATAAGACCTGAGCTTTTGTTAATGAGATTGCACAGTAAATTTCTTTTTTTTTTTTCGAAAAGAAAATCTTTATTTTATAAGTGTGTGCAGCTGTAAATCTGTAGCGTGGACTGCACTGAGGATTGATTTGCGTCTTTGTATCCTCTTTCTGTATGTGTTTTTGTGCTTTGAGTTTTTTTAATCTACAGTGGGTGCTTGTTCCAGCGATGAGCTGAAATAGGATGGCGAAACTAAAGCTGGAGCACATGTGCCGTTGCAGGAGGTCTGGGCCGCTGAGATGGCGTCCCGCTGTGGAAACTACTGCCAATGTTTTATTGAGCTCCACTCAGGCTGGTGTTGAATTCTTGCGGGAGTTGAAGGGCTTTCTTGACTCACTTCTGCCTCTTTACTTTATACAAGCTTGCTTTTGTGAAGCTGAAGCATTAGCGGAGCTAAAATGGGCTTTTAGAGCTTTGTTTCTTAAAGGAATAGTTCACCCCAAAATGACAAATTCGCTCAAATGTGCTCAGCGTCAGGTCACGCTAGATGTGGAGTGAAGTGATGAACGCAACTTAGATGAAAGCCTTTGATCCACTTCAAATGTTGACTACTGCAGAGAGTTTGTTTCTTCATCAGATTTGGAGAAGTGTAGAATTTTATCACTTGGATGCTCTGCAGTGAATGGGTGCCGTCAGAATGAGAGTCCAATCAGCTGATAAAAACATCACAATAATCCACATAACTCCAGTCCATCAGTTAACATCTTGACAAGACAAAAGCTGAAACAAATACATCATCAAGCTGTTGTTGTTTTTTTAACTCAGACTGTTGTGACTCCATAATGCTTCCTCTAGTGAAAAAGTCCAGTCTCCTATGTTCCTCTCGCGTCAAAATATATTGTTTAGAGCTTTCTTGGACCGTTTTGGCTTGTAAACAATCTTTGATCTGCACAGATGATTTGGACAAGTTCACTTTTTCACTGTTTTTCACATTATGGAGTTATATTTTTGCCAGAAGAAGTGGTTTGAAATGGAAAAATATTTTAATGGTGTGCTTGTTTTTACAGCTTTTCACTTCACAAGATATTAATTAATGGACTAGAGTGGTTACTTGTGAATTATTGTAGTATTTTTATCAGCTGTTTGGACTCTCATTCCGACGGCACCCATTCACATCCAGTGGTGGGCAAGTTTCGCTTTGGATTTGTTTCAGCTTTTGTCTTCTCAAAATGTTAACTAACTGAAGTGGTGTGGATTATTGTGGTGTTTTTATAAGCTGTATGGACTCTCATTCTGACGGCACCCATTCACATCCAGTGGTAGGCAAGTTTTGCTTTGGATTTGTTTGAGCTTTTGTCTTCTTAAAATGTTAACTAACTGAAGTGGTGTGGATTATTGTGGTGTTTTTACCAGCTGTTTGGACTCTCATTCTGACGGCACCCATTCACATCCAGTGGTAGGCAAGTTTCGCTTTGGATTTGTTTCCGCTTTTGTCTTCTCAAAATGTTAACTAACTGAAGTGGTGTGGATTATT
>JAUCMS010000049.1:1588483-1598961 GCA_032357445.1 Enteromius radiatus
TCACTTTAACGACACAAAAAATGCACATATCGTAGGAACGGTATAACTTTTTTTGTTTGCGGTTTTGAAACCGTGACCTTTTCAAACCGCGGTAAACCTTGAAACCGGTTATCATCCCATGCCTACTAGCGTTTAATGTGATTCAGAGGTGGTTTTATGCTTTTCATGTCTTATTGTACTGTAATATTCCTACTTTTATATCAATTTTAAGAGTACAAAATAGTGATCAACTGAAGAAATAATCGGTCGTGTTGTTCCAGGGTCCGAAGTAATCGATTAATCACTATTTATTTTTGGCATTTTTGCCTTTTATTGTGATCATAAGTGATGGGATACCTGATCAGGACAGGTCAGAACTGACAGGAAGTGAAGTAGGGGAGAGAGAGAGTGAAAGAAAGGGGCATAATTGGGAAAGGTCCTCGAGGCGGGGTTCGAACTCGGGATGCCCGTAGCACAACAATTTTCTTATTTGTATCTTCTGTAAACTCAAAGTATAGTAAGTATTCAGCCCTCGAGTTGGTTGCAGGCCTAATTCTTTGCCAGTCTTTCTTATTTTACTGTAATGTTCCTATCTGTAGGCCCCCACACGCTTTGAAACTGCAACATGATAAATGATTTTGCAGTCCTAATTTTTTGCGTCCTCTTTTCCAGGTGCTAGATGGTGGTTGCGAAGGCAGTGCGTAATGCTGAAGGGGCTCGTCCTGAGTCAGAATGAGTGTCAAAGATGGCGATGGGACGACTAGCCAAGATGGAAAGGCCTACGAACTTCAGATCTACCCCCGGCTCTCTCTGGAGACGGCGTCGTGCTGTACGCTCCGAGTCACCAAGGAGGCCACCGCTGCTAGCGTCATACGGGACGCGGCAGAGACCCTGGGGCTGGACGCCAGCAAGCTCTACGTCCTGGCCGAGGTGAAGGAGTGCGGCGGGGAGGAGTGGGTGCTTGAGTCCACCGACCTTCCGGTGCACAGGGTGCTTCTCTGGCCGAGGAAAGCCCAAGAACAGCATTCTCGGAAAGAGGGATTTTACTTCCTCTTGCAGGAGCGCAACCGCGATGGCACCATCCGCTACGTGCACCTGCCCGCTGTGGGAAACGAGCAGGAGTCCAAGAGACTGGTCGCTCGGGGCTTCCTCCCACCCCAGCAGGAGGAGTTTGAGGACCTCTGCAACCTTTCGGTCCTCACCGAGGACCGGATCTTGAATAACCTCCGCATTCGCTTTCAGAAGAATAAAATTTACACGTACGCTGGCAGCATCCTCGTTGCCATCAATCCCTTTAAGTTCTTACCCATTTACAACCCCAAATACGTCAAAATGTACGAGAACCACCAGTTGGGCAAGCTGGAACCTCATATTTTCGCCATTGCCGATGTAGCCTACTACGCCATGTTGCGCAAGCGTGTCAACCAATGCATCGTGATCTCAGGAGAGAGCGGATCAGGCAAAACGCAAAGCACTAACTTCCTCATTCACTGCTTGACGGCTCTCAGCCAGAAGGGTTACGCAAGCGGCGTGGAGCGAACCATCTTGGGCGCTGGACCTGTGCTGGAGGTAAGATCATCACCACCTTGGTACAAATTTGGTTTGGTTACATTCGTCTGGAAGAGAATTCGTTCTGGGACTTACTGGGACATGGGAAAGTACAAACATCCTGAGCTTAAGTCTCTAAAGCAGAGGTCATCAAACTTGATCCTGGAGGGGCGGTGTCCTGCAGAGTTTAGCTCCAGCTTTCAAGTATACCTGCTTGAGGTGTGTTTGATTAGGGTTGGACTGAACCTGGTGAGCCCTGCTCTAGACTTGTGAAAGCTTTGTTTTAATGCATTGAAAGGGTGAAGGTAAGGGAAGCTACGTGATGGGTTTGCGGTTTACATCTACTCCAAAAAATGGTAATGATTTGTAAGAACCCTAGAATTTGATTGGCGGTGTTGGATGTATTAGCATTAAGCATTAGTTTTGCGCGTGACTTTGATCCCTTTTTGGTTGGAATTGAAGGGTCTGGAAAAGCACTCTGCTTTGAGCCTAGAGTAATTGAATTCAGGATCAGTAGGTTTGCTGGAGGACTTACTGGGATATGGGATCGTTCTCATAATGCCAGATTGCTCTGATATTTCATGGCGTACAGAGTTTTAAAACCTTTCACTTAGTTTTTTGTTTCTTAGATGGTTAAGGTAAAGGAAGTCTGCGGTTTGCAGTTGTCAACCATGGTACATACCAACCACCCCAAAATACTCCTGTTATATAAAACCCCTACATTTGATTGGGTGTTTGTGAAGTGTCTTTATTTAAGCGTTACGCATTCGTTTTGTTCAGATCCTTGGGGGCTTTTGGTTGGAATTGTAGGGTCTAGAAGAGCGCTCTACTTTGAACGATGCTTCGTAACAACCGTAATGACAGCTTACCCACAGATCTCTCGGTCTTCACTGTAAACTGTAGCTCTTTAGATCAGTTATTTACACATTGCTTTCCCACAAGTCTGTGCTTGAAACCTGGGGTTGTACTTGCACTGCTCGTGTTGCAGTACCGGCTAACCTACATCTGGAGGCCTTCCTCAGGGGGTCGTGTCTCATGCAGTTCTTGTTGTTTTATGTCTCTTGCTTTAAAATTATAGCTTGGTCCCATAAACCTGTTCAGGCATGTTCTGTTATGTTGCAAAATATCAGCAGAAACCCTTCCCCAACACTTATTTCATGGTAGTGTAACCCTCGCAATATTTTCCCAACTTGAGGGTTAGCATCTAGATTTGTACTTTTTAAGACACGACTCTTGCGCACAGGTGCCGTTTTTGAAGTTATGATTAAAACCAGCCCACTCTGCTTCTCAGATTGACATCTCTTCTCAGTACTTCAGAAGTTTCCTGTACACATGATGTCACCAGAAACCCTTAGGTGTCATTTCTTATCTCAGCCCCCTTTATCAGAATAAAGTTTGCTTGTGTAGCAAGTCCCGAAAGACATGAAAGGCGTCAGGTTTTGTGTTGACGCTTACCCCAGTGTTTGCGGTTACTGAAACTAGAAGTCGTTTCTCCGCAGTCAGCACAGTCACTGTCCTTTGGCAGGCGCGTTTTCAAAATATTCCCTGCGTCTCTGCACTTGTGGTGAGAAGCAGCCTGTGAAACTGGTCAATTGAACACCGAGCCTCAATCCAGACGTTTTCAATGATAGGAGTCAGATCTCCCTGAGGTTTCTCTTCCTTTTATGGTCTCGTGAAGTTGATTCGTCTCATCCGTCTTCCAAGACTTTTCAGTTGGTGCTGATTTTTAAGAAAGGGACACAATATCCCTTTTATTCTCTGCATTGTATTAGAGGGAAATGTTTCCATATGTGAGCCAATGCAGAGTTCCTTCATGTCCAGCTTTCCACGTTTTGACGGATACATCAGCTGATGTCCAATTTTATACTAGGGATGCACCGAAGGTTCGCCAACCTAAATTATTTGGCTGAAAAGCTAAGTGAAGAGACAAAATAAACTGTTGATGCTATTAAGTAGCAGCTAGTGTATAGAGAAAGGCGATCAGATGTTTCCGGTGTCTTCACGGGTCTTCGATGAGAAGAGGAAGGGTGGATGTTGCTGGTCACTGTGTGATGATTTGAAAATGCGAAATGGCCTTAAACAGTTAGTAAATAAAATACACAATGTTATTTTTTCGAATACGAGCACGTTGTAAAATAAAATTGTCATTGATTGCTGTAATCAAAGCTGTATTTTTAGCGCCATTACTCCAGTCTTCAATATCAAAAAGCTCAGAAATCATGCTCATTATTTTTAATTTTACTAACTTACTTGATTTAACTTAATTAAAATTGAGCGTTATTGGTATAATGTCTGCTAGAATGAATAAGTAGTTTAATTTTTCATTTCATGTCCATTAAGTGTCTGGAAAGTGTCCAGAATTTTCTGCTTTTGCTAGCAAACGTCCGACTGTGAAATAGCTGACTGGTTTTAATAGCCACCTCACCCAGCAGCAAATAGTTGTCGAGGTTTTGCCTTAAACTCTATTAAAAGCCAATTCGTGGACCGTGACTCAATGTAAACTGTAATTTAACAATCCTTTCTTTTTAAAGCTGCTTGTTATTGTCTCCGTTTCAACTTGCATGATGTAAACAGAGATGCTTTGGCACCTGTTGTCGTCGCCCGACACGTCCGACCGGTTTCGGGCGCCTTTTCTCCGGAGCTACTCTCTTTTTCGTAATCCCCCCTCCTACAACCGCACTGCTTTGTTTGAACGCATATTTGGCCTTCACGCCAACGCACGCATGCTAAATACCAGAAAAAGCATGAGAAAACCCTGCTCGTGTGGTAAAAGTACCTTGGAAGCAAAACAGTTGGGAATCCATTAAGCCAAAAATGAAGGCTTTTATGGATTACGTCATCGAGTATCGGATGACAGAAGAGTTAATAGACTCTGCAAACATCTTTGCTTGATGTTTCCGTGCAGCTATGTGGCTTTCCATCGCAAGTAGCACTCATTTATATACATGCATGTGAGTCCTCTGAAGCAATGCTTCTGCAGCCCGCAGACAGGAACTTCCTTTTGGCTGATCACTTGAACAGGAAGCATTATTTTTTTGGTTCTTTGCAACAGGAAGTGGTAGCTGTAGAGCCCTCGCTCCCTATTGGCCGGTCTGCTCGCTGAGTGTCGAGAGTCGGCATATTGTTCCTAAGGAAGCCGTAATGGCTATTTCGTGGCCATTGTTTATCTCTGGGCTTTGTGTTAGTCTTGCGTGGTGGACTTTGGCTCCTGGGTCGGTCTGAGCTATTTTTGGTGGGACGGGTGTAACGAGGCACGTGGGATGTCGACATGTGGAAAAGTCTACAATAAAACGGCCCAAGAGTCCATTCTGTCATTACAGTCGCGTTGGAGACCTAGTAGCCTCGATCGTCTCCGGTTTCCAGCAAGGCGTCTTTAAAGAGCTGAATGCATTCGCAGGCCTTTAAACTGTAGTCAAACACTAACTTGGAGAGTTCAGATCATATTTGTGTTTGTTAGAAGGATTTATGAACTGCTGCACCATTTTTAGAACTAGAGTATTTTTCTTGTAAGGACTTCATGTGCCTTTTCATTCCTTAAAGACAGTTTGTGCTAATGCTAGGGCAGCCATCACTTTTTTTCCCTAGTACTTCTAGTTAGTAGGGCGCTATGAAATCAGTTTTTTTTTTTTTTTTTTTTTTTTTTTTTTTTTTTTTTTTTTACAAATTCCATTTTATTGTTTTCCAAATTCTTGGAATATTTCCCCCCTAGTTTTTCTGGATTCCATTTCTATTTTTATTTTTATTATTATTATTATTATTATTTTTCTCTTAATTTTTCTAGAATGTTTTTTTTTTATGGTTAAATTTAAACCAAATTAACCATAAAAGCATATCTAATTGAAATGTGAAATCTTTTCATTTTCTCAAATTCAGTTTCTGTTTTCTATTTTGTTTTTTCTAGATTCCATTTCAAAGATTTCATCAAATATTAATAATAAAAAAAATATTAATAATAACATTTATTTATTTTTTATTTTTTTTACATTCTTTTATAAAAGAAAATATGGAAGAAAGAAAATTATTGTTATTATTGTTATTATTATTGTTATTATTATGTGTGTGTATACTTTGTGTTTTTTATTTTATTTTTCTAAACAAATTCTGGTAAATTATTGTTGTGGTAATTGTTCTTTTAAAAATAATGTTTTAATAATAATTTGTTAATTAGTAATGATTTTATTAGTAATATTAATATTAAATTAAATTAAGTCATGTTTCTGTCACAAGTTAAAGCATTTTAATAATTTGTAATATTATTATTATTATTATTATTATTATTGTTGTTATTATTATTAATAATAATAATAATAATAATATATTCATATTTCTGTCCATTTTTTGAAGTTAAACTGTTTTAATAGTTTACAATATTATCATAATAATAATAATTATTATTAGTAGTATTCGTAGTATATTAGTATTCACACTTAAACCATTGTAATAATTTGTAATATTATAAATAGTAAAATAATTAAGTCATATTTCTTCAAGTTAAACCAAAAGTTTATTTTGATGGGTTGCTGGGAAGACTTTAGGCATGCTGTTTGTAGTGATATGACAAAGTTTAACTCAAAAGAAATGGTAAAAGTGTACTAATCTATTTTTGATATCCATCCAAACTGTAACAAATTCCACAAAATTCAGCATTATACAGTAAATTCTGTGTTTATTACTGGATTGGCTGTGTTTTTTTCTTTTTTTAATGCATCACAGAGATCACCTGGTACTAAGTTAGCGATATTTTCCACACACTCTTTTCAGATAATGTGGTGGCTGAAGAAGTCACGCAGCTCACTTGAGAGGTCCGGCTCGGCTCGGCTCGGCACTCCAGCTCGATGGCTCCGAGGCCGGGAATGAAAGGAGAAGCAGCTGTATTTAACAGTCATGTGAGCATCTCGTACTGTTATTGAGAGTAATAGGATTCTGCTGGCCTTTTAATAAAATGGCTTTGAGAATAGGGCCTTTGTTGATTCCAGATGCATTGTTTGGATGGCTTGGATTTCACCAGATGGGTGAACGTGCGCTTCAGGCTCCAGTGTGTGCAGAAAAGAGTAGATTTATGTTGTGTGTTTGGAGATGCAGTGCTTTTTTTGTGATCTGTATCTGTGTGTGTGTGTGTGTGTGTGTGTACCTACTTAACCAAATTTTGTGGACCTAATTTGTACAAAATCTTCAAAAACCTCGCTTTGGGGACAAAACGGGTTAAAAAATGTATATTAGATCATGTGTATATTAGTATATACATTAATAGATTTTATACATTAGTATAATATGATGATTTACCAATAATTTTATATTTTTGTATGTATCTAACATAGTAAATGTTAATTTAATAATTATTTAATTTATGATTTATTGCTAATTATTAATATTATTTATATAAATATGTACATAAGTACTTTTCTGTACTATGTATATAAATAATATATAATTAAATATCAATTAACATTATTTAATTATTTAGCTATAAACAACTTAAATTGCATTTATATGTATTAGAAATAATTTTAGAAATAATAATAAATAAATATATATATATATATATATATATATTTATTTATTCATCAGACATTTAATTATATTAAATGTCTAATAGTTAATTTTAAATGAGTATTTATGCATTAATGTTTTAGAATGTATTACTAATAATAATGTTTATTAGTTAAACATTTGTTGCGTTCAAAAAAGTTGAATATAATAAATATATATAAATTCCTCGAACTTTGAAAAAAGTACTACTACTGTTTATATAAATATATTAATAATAATTAATTAACTATAATAAAATTATGGATATTATTAGTTGTAACTTACTTTATTCAATTAATATTTATATTAATGTTTAAATATTTATGTAATTATTTAATAATTTGAAAAAAATATTAATAAAAACATATAAGGTAGCAAATTATCAACTACAAATGAATCTGAATTAATAAACTGAAAATAATTATGTAAATGTTTATATATTCATACTCTCAGAGGGGTTTTGATGAAGTAATTTGCTAAATGGTGAGCGGCCAGTTCAGCTTTAGCGGGATTTATTGTTTCTGTTCGGAAGTTGTGGAAATCTGTGGAAAGCCGACTCCCAAACCAGAGCGCAGAATAAGAGCTAGTCGAGACAGGCCGGAGGTTTCTTCTTCTTTACCCTGTGCAGAAGAGGCCCCAGCGTTCGCGCGATGGTTGCGACACTCGGGCCGCTGGCCTCTGCGGTCGCGCGGAGTTTCCTCATACCCCTCGAGCCCTCGACCAATCAGCTGGAGTCTCTGAAGACGTGTTTGAATCTGAATCGGTCTTCTCCAGCTCTGAGAGCATGAGCGAAACTCTGCTGCGTTGTTTATCTGCAGATCGCCAACTGCCTTTCTGACTGCTTTCTCACGCATCTCATGATGTCTACTGAATGTTTCCACAAGCGCAGGCCCAGAATCTATTTAAAACACCACATTTTAGTCAAATGCTTAGTTTTGTTGGCCTTGGGAAAGAAATATTTAACCCCCACCACCAGAATAAAAACCTTTTATTATTTATATATAGCTTATCATTGCAAAGGATATTTATTCTATTTATTTTTACTTGCTTGCATGTTTTTTTTTTATTTAGTTAGTTTTATTATTTTGTATATACTAGTTTTTATTTTTTACTTATTTGTATTATTTCTTTTTTTAATATTCTGTTTTATTTGTTGTATTTCATTATTGTATATATGTACGTTTTCATTTCTTTCTTTACTTTATTTGACTCATTGTTTACCCATTATTGAATTTATATTAATAAATTATTTTTTTATATTTATTTTATTACTTATTTATTTTTATTTGTCTAATCATTACTTATTTATTATATATATATATATATATATATATTTTTTTTTTTTTAATCATTATTTTTGTAGTATTTTATCTTTCTATTTATGGTTTTATTTTAATGTATTTTTATTTTTTTTATTTATCTATATATCTATTATCTTTCAGTAAGCAGAACTGGTATAAATAATTTTTAATCATTGATGATGATTATAATAATCATGCTTTAGTTATAAATATCTATGACTTTTTAAAATAAAATAGTTTAATATCATTTATACTATTTTCTTCCATTTATTATTATATATAATAGAACAGAATATAATTTAATAGATTTTTTTATGGTTAATTTTTTTAAATTGTAAATTTAGTTTTTTTAGTTAATTATTTTTATATAGTTTTTTTTTTACTTGGGAAAATTGGGGGACAAAAATAATGTATTTATTTTTTTACATGGTTTTATATGTGTATTTGCTCAGCGAACACAAGCAACGCGAGCTCAGCGTCCTGATTGGTTACAGTATCTGGTCCAGCTCTCCTCAATATTTGTCCGTGTGCTTCGGAAGCAGGTCAAAGGTCGAGCGCGGGGAATCTTAATTAGGTTAGCGCCCTCCCCCCGGCCGTCTGCTGTGTGGCACAAAGCCTCCTCTTTAGCATGCAGGGCCAGTTTCCCCGCGCCGGGCGAGAGCTCAGAGAAAACAGAGGTGCGAACCTCTAACTGATAACATCAGACTGCTCTTCACACGTCACGACGTAAAGCTCTCGCCCCACACGCTCAGACCGATCCAGTCAAACACAGAGAGAGCGCTCCGGCGAGGACCGAGTCCATGGGATTTCATCTGAATCATCTTCATCTCTTCAGTCGGCTTTAGAACGATTTCAGATATACACAGCGTTTGTTTTTTGGCTTTGTCCAGCTTGTTATTCATTAATCAAACTAATTTAAATAAATACAATTTAAATCCATAACATGTCAAATCAATTAAAATGAATAAAAAAATCATTAAAAATGTTACAAGTAGTAATGTAGTTATTATTTGCATTTTTAATTTGTTTATTGTTGTTTAATTATCACATATATTTCATGACTTATATGGAATTAAGAATATTATTATTAATATTTGTATTATTATCAAAATAATTATTATAATATCTTATTATAAGTTATTTTTTATTGTTTTGAATTAAAAAGATTATTTTCTTTTCTGTTATTGTTTTTATTCTATTTGTATATTATTTGTTGTCTTTTTATTATTATTAAT
The DNA here is from genome assembly GCA_032357445.1 of Enteromius radiatus. Taxonomy (NCBI): domain Eukaryota; kingdom Metazoa; phylum Chordata; class Actinopteri; order Cypriniformes; family Cyprinidae; genus Enteromius; species Enteromius radiatus. Next base: position 1,598,076 of record JAUCMS010000049.1, read on the forward strand.
TAGTAGTAATATTAATTTGTATATCAATATTTACATGAAAATAAAACATTTATCAGTTTATGTAAGTACTTGATTATTTTCTCACTGTTGTTAATTTTATTTTAGTTCTTTCCCCTAATAATTAGTCTGAATTATTATTTTCAGAACATTAATGATGATTAATAATAATGTTACATTTATGTTTTGAAGTAGTTTATTATTGTTATATAGCTATAATAATATTTTTGTTATTTTTTGTTGTTTCTATTTATTACTATTCATGAATGTAATAATCATTTACTATGGTGATTATGAAAATCAGTAAGATTTGTCTGTTATTGTTATGACATGTTAATTACAATAAGAATTTATGTAATGATTAAAATAATACAATAACAATTTATTATTTAATATTATTATTATTTATTATTATGCATCATAGTAATATTTTAATTGTATTATTGATGTTTTAATTATTAATGTTAAGATTTTAACTTTTTATTTTAAACCAGAAAATAATTTTTTTGATTTTTCTTTTTGCAAAATATAAAGATTGGACTGAATATTTTGTCCGCACATGTGAAAAACAATGCATAGCTTGCAAAATGAAACTTGTCTTTTTTTACAAAACCTCGTTTAGCAAACTCATGCATCCTGTTTTGTTTCTTTTCTCGCAGGCGTTTGGCAACGCGAAGACGGCCCACAACAACAACTCCAGCCGATTCGGGAAGTTCATCCAGGTCAATTACCTGGAGAGCGGCGTGGTGCGGGGGTGAGTGACACACACACACACACTCTCTCACATCTGTTTCTCTATCTTAGTGAGGACGTTACATAGACTTCCATTGATTTTCTATCAGGTGAATGATATTTTGTAACCCCAACCCAACCCCTCTCCCTAAACCTA
>JAUCMS010000049.1:1599061-1613526 GCA_032357445.1 Enteromius radiatus
GAAAAACTTTTATTTTGGATGCGATTAATCGCGATTAATCATTGCCCAGCACTAATATATATATATATATATATATTAGTAAAACTAAGCAAAATTCCTTAATGCTTGGGTTTTGTACCGTAATGTTGCCTGGTATTTTTTTTAACCAAACACTGTTGTCATTTACCCACAATGCTGTGCTTGTGTTCCTCTAAACAAAGGCTGTGAGAGTGAACGAGTCGGGAGTCAATAAAGCCTCCAGTCGCTCTGCTGTCCTCCTCTCGCTCCAGTTCAGCTCCCACTCCTCACAGACCTCTGATTCATATCTAATAATAAATACATAACTCTAATATACAGGTGCATGAGTTACATAACTCCGAATTAGACACAAATGTAACAATTAATACATATTAAACAAATGAAAGTCTATTTTAAATGGATTTATAGCAGCATAAATGCTAGCGTAATGTATAAATAAATAAATTGAACACATTTAAAAGGAGTAAATGACTTAATGTGGGAATAAATGTAAACGTGAATAAATATGTACATTTAATAAATAAGTAAATGTCAATAAATGAATTGCTTTATTATATAAATACAATAAAATTTACTGAATCAAATAGGTTTAAAAAGTAAATAAATAAATCCAATATACAGGTAAATGTAAATAAATCAATCGATACATAAATGGCATTTTTATTAAATGCATAAATTAAACAATTTCATATGTCAAAAACATAAAAAAAAATAAATGTGTAAACAAATGTAAATACACATTTAATAAATAATAATGATAAATGAATAAATGGCATTATTATATAAACGCATGAATAAAATAAACTGATTTATATTTTGTAAGATGTTTTTAATGAAGTCGGAGAGCTGTCTGACCCTCCACAGACAGCAATATTAATGCTTGTCATGTATAAATATATATATATATTTTGAGGGGATCTGTTTGAAGCGCTGCTCTGCATCAGAGACTGAGGCTTGTGGTGTTTGTGGTTGTGTTTCAGGGCCGTGGTCGAGAAATATCTGCTGGAAAAGTCTCGTCTGGTGTCTAGGGAGAAGAACGAGAGGTACGTCCGCTGAACGTCGCAGCTTGGCGATGAAAGCCAGGCTGGTTTGATGTTTCTCACGGTGTCTGTCGATATCAGCCGCTCAGATCAGCTCTAAACCACCGCTGCAGATCAGCAGCCTGCAGGACCTGAAAAACAGTGGCTTTGATTCATTAGATAGGAGCGTCAGCTTTAGTGATTCACTCTAGCGAACTGAGTCAAATGGGAGAAATCCTAGTGCTATAGTTCAGTTCTCATGAGTGAATTGATTCGTTGTAAATGAGTTGGTTCAAAAACAAGATATTAACAAGAGTTAGACTTGAGTATTTTCATTTAAAAGAGCAGAATCAAATAGTACCGTCATTTATGAATGAAGTGATTCATTCAAATGGTTCATGCAAATGATTTGGTCCAGAAACAGGATAACACCTACTTCACATGCAGGCTAGTAGATGGATAAATAAGTGGAATATATAAATGTTTAAATGAACGAATAAAGTATTGTTTGGTTGAATCGGTTAAATCCTCATAATTAAGTGGTACCATTATTAATGAATCAACTGAATCACTCAGTCATGTAAACGAATTGATCCAAAATTAAAAAAAAGCTGTTTTACAGTTAATATTTTAATCTAAATTACCGTAAATAAATTTTGAATGGTTCACAGACAAACAAGGATTCAGACTGAACACGTAAATAAACACATTTAATATAGAAATATATCTAAATGAGTATAAATATAAAGTTGAAAAGTTAAGGGAGAATGTATTTTAGTGCATGAACATGAATAAATAGTGCCGTGATTCATTCAGTTAACCTGTGTAAATGAATCGACCCAAAAACAAGATACCAAGGAATCTTCTTTAAATTTACTATATAAATACATACATTTTCGGAGAAAAGTGTATTACAGTCTACATTTTAAATTAAATATGGAGAAATAGTACCATGCTTTATGAATGAAATGATTCGTTCAAATGATTTCGCCTCCTTCAATAGCTTCAGTGTCCATAACAGTTTCTCAAAGCGGGTAGCTTCACCGAACTACTGTCGATAAATCAGGCTTTGTTTTGTTTTCCCCTCCTCGCACAGGAACTATCACGTGTTTTACTATCTGCTGGTGGGTGCTTCGGAGGAAGAGCGGCGTGAATTCAGACTCCTGCAGCCGGAAGAATACTTCTACCTCAAACAGGTGAATCCTCTCACACCGTATATACATACAGCTGATCGATTTACCAATAAAACAGCCTTCCCATCCCTCGTTATCAGTGTTTACTAGGGATGCACTGACATTTTGGCCATCGTTTCAGTTTTCGATCAAGTGAAAGAAAGTAAAAGTATAGAAAGTGTAACAGTTTTCATTTGCAGCAAAACTTTACGAAAGAAGATGCAGACGATCTTCGGCATGACTTCGAGCGACTGCAGCAGGCGATGGAGATGGTCGGCTTCCTGCCGGCCACCAAGAGACAGTGAGTCTAACGATTACCATGAATGTCTTCAGACGCGTTCAAGAAGGAATTTCAGTATCTGAGACGTTTTGGGCTGTTTCCCTCTGTAGGATATTCTCCGTCCTGTCTGCCATCTTGTATCTGGGTAACGTGACGTACAGTCAGAAGTCGTCCGGCAGAGAGGAGGGTCTGGACGTGGGTCCTCCGGAGGTGCTCTCCACCCTCTCAGACCTGCTCAAGGTACACTTTTATTGATTTCCTGACCTGATGTTTGACCCATATGAGTTTGAAGGAAAATATTGCCATGTTTTCAAATAATGAAATCTCAAGGCTCAATGTTTGTAAATGTAACTATTGTTCTTATTTTATTTAAAAATATTAATATTAACAAAAAATTTATTAATAATATTATTATAATTTTTATTTTTATTTTTTTTTGTTACTAAAACTATTAAATGCCTTTTGTATTATTATTTATTTTTTATAGTTAATCCAATAGTAGTATGTTTTTATTGGTTACATTTTTATAATGTAAATAAAATATTTCTAAAATAAAATATTGTTAATATTTGAAATATATTATTATTATTATATTTTAATTTTATATAATTATTATTAGCTTTTTATATATTTTATCTGTAGTTTTACTTTTAACATTTTGGTTGTTTTTTCTTATTGAATATTTATTTTTATTTTAATACTTTTTTTTGCTGCTTTAAATTGTTTAAATTTAATTATTTAAAAATAAAAATTTATATATATATATATACTAAAATAGTTTAAATATTTGTTATATATATTTTTATTTTATATTGTTATTATTACAATAGTATTATTGCACTACTAATATATTCATGTATTTTTTATTTTTATTTTTATGATTTAAATTGCACGATATAAAAAAAATAAATAAAAGTATTGTTTTGCATTGTCGTATTAATAAACATTATTATCTATTGAATGGGAAAACACAGATTTTCCTTTTATTTCAGTCTTAAGTTGAGCACCTAATTTCGTGCTCTAGTTTGTTGAATATTTTGGATGTCGTTTCACCAGCATGGTGCTGTTTTTGTCCAGGTTAAGGAGGAGCTGTTGGTGGAGGCTCTCACTAAGAGGAAAACGGTGACGGTAAACGACAAGCTGATTCTGCCCTACAGCCACAGCGAGGTGCGCTAGAGCCGTCCGCTTTCACACGCCGCTTTAGCTCCGTGCTGTTTTATAGCTAATCGGGTGCTGTTTGTGCAGGCGATCACCGCTCGAGACTCCATGGCCAAGTCTCTGTACAGCGCCCTGTTCGACTGGATCGTCCTGAGGATCAATCACGCGCTGCTGAATAAGAAAGACATGGAGGAGTCCGTTTCGGTAAGAATAACAAAACCGTAACGATCAGAATCTGCGTTAAAGACATTCAAGCTCCCATAATCTTGTCGTTTCTCCGTTATTTCAGTGTTTATCTATTGGTGTGCTTGATATCTTCGGCTTCGAAGACTTTGCGACCAACAGCTTTGAACAGTTCTGCATCAACTACGCCAACGAGCAGCTTCAGTATTACTTCAACCAGCACATCTTTAAACTTGAACAGGTTTGTAGGGTGCTATTTATGGACTTAACCTCCAGAACTTAGATCACAGTGTGTGTTTTGTCCACCTGCAGGAGGAGTATCAGGCCGAGGGCATCACCTGGCACAACATCGACTACACTGATAACGTCGGCTGTATTCACCTCATCAGCAAGAAGCCCACTGGACTCCTTTATTTACTTGATGAGGAGAGCAAGTAAGCTTCATCTGCATTGGTTCATTGTTCTTCTTTTCAATGATTAGAGCCAAATTTTGATAATATACATTTTTCGTCGTAGTTTTCCTCATGCCACTGATAAAACCTTGCTGGCCAAGTTCAAACAGCAGCACCAACAGAATCATTACTTTGTGCCGACTCCAGTGTTGGAGCCGGCCTTCGTCATCCTCCATTTTGCTGGGAAGGTCAAATACCAGATTAAGGTAACTTGCCATTTTATTTTAATAAAATGTGTCTTGGACACATCTGTAAATTATTTGTTAAAATAAGTATTGCTATTTTTAGATAAATATTAGATAAATTGTTTAGAATAATTTATTATTTATTTATATTTATTTTATCTTTATTTTTATTTATTAATTTTTGTCCAGGCAAAATAATACATCTATTTTACAAAATGCATATAGAAAAGTATTAATTGTTAAAGTATAATAAAAAATAACTTCAAAGTGAACTGGCATCTTCAAGTTATAACAAATTAAATAAAATAATTATATTTGTTACTGTTTTATGCGTTAATAATTATTGGTTTATTTATTTATAGTTAAAGTTATAATAAAAATAATGTATTTATTTAGTTATATTAATATTATTTCATATTTGATGCGTTTAAATATACTTTATTCGGTCTGGGCAAATAATGAAAACATGTTTTGATGTTTACAAAATGACACACAGTAAAAATGATTAAAGGTTGCTAAAATAAAAAATTATTATATTATTTATAAATTAAAAATAATATAAATTGTTATTATTGTTTTAAAAAATTATTTTTATTATTTAAATGTATTTAAAACAAAAGTTTGGTACAACGACTAATATCCACTTTCTGCATATTAACAGGATTTCCGCGAGAAGAACACGGATCACATGCGTCCGGATATCGTGGTTCTCCTGCGGAGCAGCGACCGCGCTTACGTCCGGCAGCTGATCGGGATGGACCCGGTGGCCATGTTCCGGTGGGGAATCCTCCGCGCCGCGGTCCGCGCTTTGGCCGCCTTCAACGAGGCCGGCCGCCGCTGGGCAGCCAAGACTGCGGGTAACCCATTCAGCATTAGGCGTTACTTTCCAGATCAGCTCAAAACCTTAGATTTTCGTGGTCTAAGGAGGTGTTATTTATAGCCAGCACGTGATTGGGCTAAGAAGGGATAATAAAAATAAGTGAGTAAGACTGTCGGGTGGGGTGTCGTCCGGGATGTTGAAATCACGTCGTCAGCTCTGTTTGTGTTTGTGTATTTGGGCGTACAGGTGTGGTCAGACCAAACTCCAGAGTTCCTCTAGGAGAGCTGCAGAGATCCAACGTGCCCATTGAGAGGATGTACCGGTAAGCTTTGGACTATGACTAGAAAAGAGAGAGAGAGGAAGTATTGTGAGGAACTTGATCTCTTCCTGTCCTTTTCGTTGCCTTTGTTTGGCAGGTGATCATGTGACCATGCTCTCTCCACAAAGGCACATTGCAGGCCGGTTCTCACAGTAATCTCTTGCGCTAAGTCCCATTTATGCAAATACCAACTCTACAATGAAAACATGTCCGGGTCTTATTTCATCTCAAAATCCAAAATATATTTCGCAGGGAGAAAATGAAAGCAAGCTTCAAGGCTTTTTCTGGAAAAGCAGACAAATGTGTGAAATATTAGCATTTTTTGTGTATGTAAATATTGCTATATTAATCATTTTATGCAAATCACAATTAATTAAAGACAGTTACTTTAATTTAATTATATTTCAGTAATGAAAACGTGGTGGGATGTGCTTAGCCAGTGGCCAATGTTTTGTATAATTCTTACTTCCTCATTTAATTTTGCCCTGAAATATACCCCCGGACATGTTCCTGAGAGAGATTGTGTGGGAATTATCAAGTTAATAAACGCACTTGTTCCTGCAGTGTCCCTTTGCGTTTCCTCTGGTGTTCATCAAGGGTTTCCCCTTCAGTTACTGGCCTCTGATCAGTTCACTAAACTTTAGCCCATACAGTCAATAAAGCTGGTCATAGATCAGCACCTGCTGGTGGCCTTCGCCCTTGAGTGACTGTGTGTGTGGTGTTTATTTTCTACAGCCACGCTCCTATGCTTGATTTCTCCTTTGATCATTCAGAGGAGCGCCCTCTAGAGGCTTTTGAGGACATCTTTGCTAGTTATGAGAGTAAGAAGTAAGTGGACTTGAGCAGAGCATTGAGGTCAGACAGGGAGAGCTTGGCGGCTCGGGAAGGCTGGGTTTCTGGTATTCTGAGCAAACTCTTAACACCGCATTCAGATGTTCGCAGAGTCCAGAAGCTAGCACCGTTCTCCCTTTATGCGATCAAAGGGCAAGCCAGAGTTTGTATTTAACCTGGTTTCCACAAAATGCACTCGTAAAAACTCGGTCGGGACCTTGTGAGGTTTATTACCTCTAAGCACTCCCAAGTGGGAAGGAAGCCATAAAGCATCCTTTATTAAGGAAGCGAGTTCACTTCCTGGTTGGTTGAAGTGTATCCCCAGCCCCCAGCGCCAATCCTACCTGTTTGATCTGCTGTTGTTCTGATCCGAGTGGTAAGTGAACCAGTGCATGAGTCCAGGCCTTTGCTGAGTGGGGTCCCTACCCCCGATTTAACCCCCCGTCAGGTCAAAACCAGAGTAACAACAGCATGGATTCACCACTGAAGCTTGATGGAACAGTTCACCAAATTAAAGGAATTTAACACACTTGCCTGCATTTGTTCATTGTACGTGATTCCTTGTTTGTGGTGGAGGGTGTGTCCTATCCCCGAAAAGCCGGATAACGACATTGGTGTTGGGTTCCTGTACTTTCCCTTCCCCGTTCCACTCACCTCACTCCCTCTGTCTCCTCCCCCTACCTTTTCACCCCGCCGAATCAGGGACATGCATGCCCAAATCATCAACTCCATTAAGGACTTGCAGTTGGACGGGGAAGATCCGCGTAAGCTGCTGCAGTCCTGGGGTCGCCTGCGGTTCCCGCGCCACGTCCTCCAGTGAGTTTGACCGCTGACCCCCCCTCTGGCTTGGAACAGATGGGTCCACCTCGCTTGACTCTTCATCGGTTGGCATCGAAGCCAATGCTTTTGAGGCCCTTTGCTAAGCTTCACTTCTGAAACGTTCCCAAACTTTCCCAAACATGCACCTCTACTTATCAGCTCGCCTTTGTGATTTACTGTTTAACCCCAACCGTCCTTAACCCTGCACTAATAATATCCATCTAACAAGTCTGGCAGTTATTTTCAGATAGCTCCCTAGTGGTGTATGTTGAAGGAATGCAGAGTTTATGAGCCGAGAGCAGTGTGATCTTCATTAGCGCTCGAGCTCCGAATGGTATCCACATGCTAACATGCTGCATGAACTTATACGAGTCCCACCCATTGAGTCTGTAATGTTTTACGAGCTGTGGAAAGCTTCAGAATCGTTGCTTATGTGGACCACAGACATTGAATGCGCTTAATTTATAAACTTGTCCTTTAAAGTACTTGGGAATGCCGTAGATTAGTTGCGCGTCAATAAAAATGTCCATCAATCCTCCCTCCCACGGTGTTCTGATCGCCTCCAAAACCATCATCTCCGTTATGTTGTCTACATGCTAGATTTGAACACAGCGAACCCGTGGGTTTCAGTAGGGATGTTAAACGAATGCTTTTTCTACACCAGTGTGTAAACAAATCTTGTTCGTTCTTCGTAAAATGCTTCTCAAGTGCGTATGCTTGCTCGCATCGTACAAGCCAACGCATGACTCACTCTACTAACATGTAATATCCCCTCGCTTCTTATCTCAACAAACCATCAACCCTCCTCTTCTTCCTTCCCTACAGGAAAAACAAGAACCCCAAGACCAAGCAGCTCATTCCCAAGGTAAAGCTAACTTCCACTGGTGTTGGTAGTGGCACAACACACACTTTCGCCCAATCTTATTTTAATCTTGAGTACCTATAGAGCGTCCTTCAGATATCCAAACAGTTTACTTTTATCAGATTTCGAAAAGAAAGATGCAGCTTTACGATACTCTCCAAAAACATTCGAAGTAAAGAGTCACAAACACTTGTTCGATGATGATGTTCGAAAAAACTTTCAGAAACTGGTACGAAGCTGAATATACGTCAAATATCCAAATCGTTTTTTGAAACTTTGGGCATGTTTAGCATGAGAACTCTTTAACGGTGTAAATAACACAGAATGCATGAAATACCATTAGATCCCCTCCTTTAACATCAGCGTGGTCAAGAAGATCCAAATCAACCTAAAACATTTGGCATGCCAGTTGAAAGCCATAGCTTACTCTGCAAGCTTTATAAAAAGTTAAAGATAGTTAATAGTAATTTGTAATTCTTGTGCACTGCTTAGACACTGTGCCACGTTTTAGTACAACATTTCAGCTTGGTTTGTAAATATAGTCACCATAAAAGCCCAGTATTAATCTGAACTATCCAAAAGAATCACTTACAGCACCTTCAGCTTGTTAGCATTTGCAGCACAGCTGGTACATTTCCATCAGCATTGGTAAAAGTGTAAAGTTTAGCCGCGATTGTTTATGACTTTCCGTTACATGTGCGGTGCTGGGTAAATGTTTTGAAGACTCTACCGCTGTAGCTCAGGCTGGAATGAGATTTTCCATGCCGTCATGTATCCATGGCATTCGTGTGGCAAAATAGTGTGTCTTTGTGTGAGAGATTGATTTTTTTTTTTGGTTTGTTTTTGTGTGTTTGGACAGAACCTGTTGGACTCTCGCTCGCTGAAGTTTATAGTGGGCCTCCATGACCGCACCACCAAGTCTTTGCTTCATCTGCACAAGAAGAAACGTCCTCCCAGCATCAGTGCCCAGTTCCAAGTAAAAAAAAACTATATTAGATTAGCACGACTGTTCAAGCCAATGTGTTGATTCTGATTAAAAACAAATGCAATCCTCCAGAACCTTATAGTAGCATTGTGAGGCATCATTAAATTCATATATTTGTTTAATGCTTAAAATTGATACAATAATTCAGTCTTAATAGAAAAATATTATTTTAGCCAACTAATACTTCAAATGTTAGCATCAGGGAATGCTATGAATATTATACTTTATTGATCTAATCAGTCAAATGCATTATTTGGGGTCTTCCACTCAATATTATGATCAACTTTACCTTGTAGACATCTCTTAGTAAGCTCCTGGAAACGCTGGGGAAGGCAGAACCTTTCTTCATCCGATGCCTCCGTTCTAATGCTGAAAAGGTGCAAATGAAACATCATCGTTCTTGATTTTAAATCCATCAGTCTGTTTCTTTTTCAAATAGATTCCCAGTGTTGTTACTATTCATGTCTGTGCATAATCTTTGATATGGGATCTAATTTGTTTTCTTTCTTTCTGCTGTTCAGAAGGAAATGTGTTTTGATGAAGCACTCATTGTGCAGCAGCTGCGCTACACAGGCATGTTGGAAACAGTGCGCATCAGACGGTCAGGTTATGGAGCCAAATACACCTTTCAGGTAATGACCTAAGGACACAATAACCCTAAAAAATGATGTAAGTGTATCATTTGGTTGTCAGAAAGAACCGCTCATTTTCTGTATTCCAGGAATTTACTGAGCAGTTTCGTGTGTTGCTGCCGAAGAATGCTACGTCCCTGGAGGACATATCATCTCTATTGCACAGGCTTGGCTTTGACCACACTACCTACCAGATTGGAAAAACTAAGGTCAGCAACCTTAAAGAAATGGTTCACCCAAAAATGAAAATTCTGTCATCATTTACTCACCCTTGAGTAGTTCAAGACCTGTAGGAATTTCTTTGTTGTGCCGAACACAAAGGAAGATATGTTGAAAAGTTTTGAGTCACCATTGACTTCCATAGTAGAAAAAAACCCATGGAAGTCTTCAAAATATCTTTCTCTGTGTTCAGCAAAACAAAGAAACTCTTTAGGGTGAGTAAATGATGCCAGAATTTTCATTTTTGGGTGAACTATTTATTACTTTAAAGGCTTTAATTGACAACTTTTCTAGTTTTGGCTTATCTCTGGTTTTGTTACTTTTCTACAGGTGTATCTCAAAGAGCTCGAAAGGCAAAAGCTGCAGGACATCCTCCACAAGGATGTCATGTGCAAAATCATTTTCCTGCAGCGCTGGTTTAGAGCTAAAATGCAGCGGATGGAGTTTATTCGAATGAGAGAGGCATCCATGCTAATCCAGGTATGTCAAAACTGGCTTTGTGTTTGGGTGATATTCTTGCAGTTTTGTGTATGATAATTGATTTGATTGACTTTGTCTGCAGCGCTCATGGCGCAGCTACCGCAAAGAGAAGTTCTACCAAGCAGCGGTTCAGATCCAGTCAGCATGGCGAGGCTCCAAACAGAGAGCTGAATATCGGAAAACACAAGAATCCGTCACAATGATACAAGCATTTGCAAGAGGGCATTCGGCTCGCAAACGGTATAGACATCACAGAAAAAACGCTAAGATGATGTGTTTACTTTCGTGATGCACATTGTTGGATCACTGAGCATGATTTAAGTTTTGGATTGGGTCTTTTTAGGTACCACTCCTTAAAGGAAGATAAGAGGAAAAGAGAGGAAGAGGAAGCTCAGAGAAGAAAAGAGGAGGAGGAAGCAGCTCGACGAGCCAAGGAGGCAGAAGAGGCTGCTAGGCAAGCTAAAGAGGCTGAGGAGGCAGCCAGACGAATCAGAGAGGAAGAAGAGGCAGCCAGGCGTGCCAAGGAGGAAGAGGAAGCTGCTAGAAGACAGAAAAAACAAGAGGAAGAGGCAGCTCGGCTTGCTTTAGAAGCTGAGCGAAAGGCTGCAGAGCAGCAGGAGAAGACGCCACTACAACGACCAACGGCCAATGTGGAGACACTAGTTCTGGAGCCCCCTAAGGCTCCTGTGGATGTTAAGATTGAAAGTAAGGGCAGGGCCCAAGGTGATGTCTTAAAAGACCAAAACCATTCTGAGAAGTTTCCTCAAGTGGAGGCTGGTCCTCAACCTGAGGTTAAGGAACACCAGAAGGAAAAGGAAAATGGATCTTCTCCACACCCCAGAGAAGAAGGTACACAAGCTAAACCCACGTCTCCTGAAATCCCGACCGGACAAAGCCCAAACAGAGCTCCTTCGCTCTCCAAACTTCCAGCATCCAGAAGTCAGGAGAAACGGGAACTTAGGAGACAACGTGGCTTAGAGCACAACCAGAGAGAAAGTGAGCGGGCAGCTTCGGTTGGAAAAGACGATACTTCCTTCAAGAGCAAAACTCTGGAGAGTCCAGGAAAAGCAGACGGCAAGCTGAAGGAACGCTCCGACAGCAAAGAGTTGGATCAGTACACCTTTGTGGCTTGGAAAGTAGACAAGACAAAGAGGGATGCCAAAGAAGTCCCATCTGAAGTTGTTCGACCTTCCACCTTACCCTTAAATATCCCTACTTCCGGGCCTGGACGAAATGGCTACACTGAGCCGTCCATTACTGCTCAACCTGCTCTTGCCAAAGAAGAGGCCAACAGGAAAAAAGAACCTTCAAGAAGCAACACTCAGCCAGAAAACCTCATCGCGGGACCCCGCAGTCTGGAGGAAAGGAATATCAAAACTATCCAGTATGGTTTCTTATGTGCTCCTCCTTGTGTGTCTTCATTTATCTCCTTAAATGATTTTGACGATATCTTCTGTCTGGTCTTCCCAACTTTACCAGGAATCGTGGGATCTCTATGTCACTAGACGATGTATCCAACATAGGTTTGGGAGGTTCATCACAGGTAACGTTGACTTAAATAATTAACCCAATGGTTAACATGAAGGAATACACTGATTTTATTATTATTTTTTTTTTTGCGTTGGAAGTTTATGTTAGACTGAATAAGTTACACTGCAAGCAATGCAAAAACAATCGCTTGATCATGCTTCTCTGGCTGATTCAGGGCAAAATACGTCAGAGACGCAGGCCACGGCTCGCCCTGGCACGTATATGTTTGCCCATTAAAAGTGTTGAAATGGAGGATGCAGATTACTGGACTTATCCTTTGCCCCCCATGAGTCCATTCGAGGTGGTGTATTGCAGCCTAAAATTTGATGCTGTCCTGGGATCTGTGGTGTGGGGGCTGCTGGTGGATTGACCGCTTGGAATCCTGTGAGGGATTGCAGATATCTTAAACTTGTGCTAAGAAATAAGAAATGATACTGGTGCAGAGTGAAGGCCTTTAGTCTGTTTGTTATCCAATATGTACAGTTTTCTAACATGTGCTATTGTCCTGCCAACACAGTAGAACTTGCTTTGATTGGCTAAAACTTCTTTGAATTTGAAACTGGACTTACGGGATGACAAACTGTAATCTCAAATTTCAATAAACAATTTTAGACGCTTGTTTAATTCTACTCTTTCCAACCATTCTTGATTCTTTTTTTTTTTTTTTAGTAAATAATCATTGTACTTTTTAATTTACTCAGTTTGGGGCAAATTAAGGGAGGCACTGACACACTTCAGCTTTAAGGTGTTATCTGCACAGGAAGAAGAAAGTGTCCTTAACAATGACAGGCTACTCACGCTGTTGTTATCTAATCAGCAGAAATGGTTATTACTGTACTTTACACTTCGCTTCATAAAACTAAGACACCTGCTTTGTTTCGTAAATTATGTTGCAGGCGCAGTCCAGCACTGAGGTTGGTCCTGATAGAGTGAAGGCCAGCACACTGAAGGAAAAAGTTCATGACGTCCACAGCCTGCAAGATGCATCACCTGTCCAGCCATCTACCCCAGAGAGGTACTGTACCACCTGCCAGTATTAGCAGTTTCACTACCGTCTGGTGTTGTCATACCATAGCTTAGACAAGACCGAACAAATCGTAGAAGAGAGCAGTTTATTCTCTACAGCATTTCTTGAGTGTTATGTAAAATGCATTGTGTTACGACTTGCATTTCTCAATGTAACAATATGTAAAATTGAACATAGCTAGAAATTAACTTTGATACATTTGCATAGACTATATATGGCTTATCTGTAGTAGGATGCAGTCACACAGGAAATCTGACTCACTAGGACTCATGGGAAAATACGACCCCAGCAGTGCCTACTCGTACGTCTGACTCCTGGCATAGGTTACACACTCCCTTATACAGATGCAAAGCTTCTGCTGTGAGATAAGGGAGATTCCTGAAATACCATAATATGTGCGGAGCTGTGCAATCCGAATGATTAGTCCCCTTGTCTAATGGGACCTCCCAGCATGCTGTGCTTCTGCTTTGCTTGGATATTAATAATAAAAGACTTATGCAATGGTGCTTTTTCTTTCCATAGGACAACCGGGTTTTTCAGAAAGATCCTAAAGAAGCGTCCACATAAAGAAGCTCAGACCCCGGAAGATGGAGATCTGAGCCTAGCTTCCTATTTGGATCAAAAAGAAGGTACATACCGCAAAGACAGCATGTGATTCTTTTAGTATTTTTGCCTATTTATTGGTTTGTTTGTTTTTGTTTGATAGTCAATTCTCCATCACGCTCGCAAAATTCAAAGCCTAATACGAGTCGACCTGCTCGGACTCCCAGCATCATGATCAGTCACTCAACAACTCGGGCCTCCCAGCAGTATAACTCTTCACTGAACCGCGTGATCACCAATGCCAATGAGCTACGCCACCTTGATGAGTTCCTGGGCAATCAGGTCTGAAAAATAACATGTTCAGCTTTTTGTAGTTGATCGTGTAGTTATGCGTAATTGGGCAATCAATTGTCGAGTGATTAAACCGTATCAGATAAATGTGTTAAGTCATGTTTATACAGGTATATAATTTTGTCAAGCTTTGCATTCTCTCAGGCTTATTCATTCTCTTATGTGTTATAGGTGAACGATTTGCGCTCACGGGGAAAGCAGCTTTCAGGAACAGAGCACATCTTTATTACTGCCACTATGCAGTTCAGAGAAAACATCAAGGGGATGTACTCATTCTCTGTGAGTAGATCTAATATTTACACACACACACACACACACACACACACACAACCACGTTCCTGGAGGCCTCCCAACACTGCACATTTTGCAAATCTTCTTTGACTCACACACCCATTTTAGGCCTTTAAGTCTCTACTAATCAGCTGGTGATCTGAATCAGGTGTGTTTAATTAAGGAGACACGAAATGCATGCAATGTTGGGGGGCCTCCAGGAACGTGGTTGGACCAAGGCCCAATCCCAATTCTATTTTCTACCCCTTTGCCTACCCCTCGCCCCTTCCCCTTGCCCCTTGAAATAAAG
>JAUCMS010000049.1:1661248-1677258 GCA_032357445.1 Enteromius radiatus
GTTTGCAGGAAAAAGTTACAAGCAAATGTACATGAAAGAAAATTAAGTGAAATGAAACTCACCATCGAACCCTATTTTATCTGCAATTCCTCTCCATAGCAACTCCCTCTTATCAAGATTTTTGTAGTCGCTTTCGCGTTTATCAAAATACTAGCAACTCTACATTCATCTTGGGCATCTTAGTTTACTTTCCTTTTTCTTGCAGTGATCTTGAGCGCCACAAAGTCGTGTTTTACTGTAACTTCAGCAGCTCCGGTCACGTGAGCAAAAGCACTCATCTCACTGGTTGGCCAGTTTTTAACGCGGCGCATCAAATAAAAAAAATGAGTCCAAGGCGTTTTTTAAAAAATTACGCTTTTACGCCTGGCGTTTTGTGCATCGGTGTGTACACTCACATTGGCACCCTTTGTTTAGTCACGGCGCGTTAAACGTCGGCGATATTCACGCGCGATATTCGTCCTGGTGTGAACAGGCCTTTAATCTGTCGTCCTTTAGTTTTTTTCATTGTTGTTTTTGCTGTCATCTTTATTGTTGTTTTGTTCTGTCACCTTGTTTTTTCATCCTGTCATCTGAACCGTCGTCTTGTTCTGTCGTCCTGTCATCTGATCTCTCTTCTTATCTATCATTCTGTCATCTGTTCTGTTGTCATGTTCTGTCATCTTGTTCTGTCGTCATGTTCTGCCTTTCTTACTGTCATCTTGTTCTGTCGTCATGTTCTGCCTTTCTTACTGTCGTCATGTTCTGTCGTCATGTTCTGTCATCTTGTTCTGTCGTCCTTACTGTCATCATGTTCTGTCTTTCTTACTGTCGTCATGTTCTGTCGTCATGTTCTGTCGTCTTGTTCTGTCGTCTTGTTCTGTCGTCATGTTCTGTCATTTGTTCTGTTATCTTGTTCTATTATCTTGTTTTGTCGTCATGTTCTGTCGTCATGTTCTGTCATCTTGTTCTGTCGTCCTTACTGTCGTCATGTTCTGTCGTCATGTTCTGTCTTTCTTACTGTCGTCATGTTCTGTTGTCATGTTCTGTCTTTCTTACTGTCTTTCTTACTGTCTTTCTTACTGTCGTCATGTTCTGTCGTCATGTTCTGTCGTCATGTTCTGTCGTCTTGTTCTGTCGTCATGTTCTGTCATTTGTTCTGTTATCTTGTTCTATTATCTTGTTCTGTCGTCATGTTCTGTCGTCATGTTCTGTCGTCCTTACTGTCGTCATGTTCTGTCTTTCTTACTGTCATCATGTTCTGTCGTCATGTTCTGTCTTTCTTACTGTCGTCATGTTCTGTTGTCATGTTCTGTCTTTCTTACTGTCGTCATGTTCTGTCGTCATGTTCTGTCGTCATGTTCTGTTGTCTTGTTCTGTCATCTTGTTCTATTATCTTGTTCTGTCGTCATATTATGTCATCTTGTTCTGTCATCTGTTCTGTTATCTTGTTCTGTTGTCATGTTCTGTCATCTTGTTCCTTTAACACATGATGACATGATGAAAAAAACAAGATGATGGAACAAAACAACAATAAAGACGACAGCAAAAACAACAACGAAAAAAACAGATTAAGACGACGTCAACAGACAGCATATACGCCACCATTTACTGATTTACCTGAACAAATAGGCAATGACTGTAGACAAAGACAAAACTATAGTACAAAGCACAAAGCAGATGACTTATTTTTGGCACAAATGGAACCCCATAATAACTAGATATTTTGCTAACCTGATTTGACCTGATTGTCCCATCTTCTAGATTTGAACAAACAGTTTACAGTTTAGGCTTACAATCAGTGTTTGGTGCTTGTACATCAGTGTCAGTCATCTATAGGCCTACTTAAATCTGTACTATACTATACTTAAAATGTTGTTCCATTTCTGATCCATTTCTGAATAATAATAAAAAAAATGTTTTGCTTGCTAAACACTTCTGTTTTTGTGGTCTGGTAGGTAGCAGAACTGTTGCCTGTCAGCATTTCGGCTGAGCATTGACAGGAAGTTGGTTAATTTTGCGAAGAGCTTGATCTTTAGTGGGGCAGCACACTGTTTACTGTTATAGCCACAATGTTCAGAAAGTTATCTTTGTGTCAGCTTACACCTTTCACACCTTTGTTTGAGAACCAAGTTTACTTTTTTTTACCAACCCTCTGCTAGATTAAGTAGCCTACAGAAGCCTTGTTATGTATTGCATAACCTACTTTCAACAGGGCGC
Organism: Enteromius radiatus; assembly: GCA_032357445.1. Classification (NCBI taxonomy): domain Eukaryota; kingdom Metazoa; phylum Chordata; class Actinopteri; order Cypriniformes; family Cyprinidae; genus Enteromius; species Enteromius radiatus. Next base: position 1,663,445 of record JAUCMS010000049.1, read on the forward strand.
GCTTTCATTCAACACAACTGATGCACCATTAGTGTAAGTAGTGCTACCTACCCTGTTATGAAAGGTCATCAATGTTAATTAGGGATTATGATGACTGTCACAAAGAGATTTGTTTTAATAATGCCATACAATGCTTTATTGAATGTGGAAAACAATGCACAGTAGCTTTTCTATTGAGCATTTGTATCAATTATCTTTGTTAAAAACGCATGCGTTATTACAATTAGCTTCTGAGAAGAATGCAGTTGGAATTTAAGAACATTTTAATTGACGGACGTGTCGTGTGGGCGGGGCCAGCCCTGACTTTTTTCGCTATTCTCTCATTGGATCGTGAATTCATCAGAGCTGATCCTCACTAAAGATCAGTCAACGCCTTAATAATTCACGCGCCGCTCGGTTAACGTGACGATTGCGGATAAGCGGATCCGGGTGCAGCTTTCGTTAAAAAGCCTGACATCGCCAGTGGAGCTGACATTGCCTTCTTTGCAGATCACATCGAGGAGCTCTCCTTTATTTCGTCCTTTGGTGTGCTACCTGAGGTGAATGTATCGCCAGGTGCTCGTGCTCGCGGTGTTTGCCGCTTTATTAAGCGGTTTTCCAGCATCATGCGCTCGTAATTTAAATTACAGACCAGTCATCGGTAAGAATAAAAACCTTTTTTTCTCTCTTTTAATTTAGGCATGACGTCTGGTAAACGCTGTTGTTTTATTTAATCTCGTATTCTTGCGATGTCGTGTTGCTTACAGGGATTTTTTTTTAAATCGCACCATCCTTGTCCGCATCTTCGCTGCTAGAACCTTCTCGTTTCTTCTGGATTACTCTTTTAAATCTTAAAAGCATTGTCATGGCAACACATGGTTGGGAGACCACCTTACCTTCTACCTGAAAAAAGCTTAAACCAGTCAGTGGTTAGCTGGTCGTCTAACCTATCTATGTTGGTTTAGTTTGATGCTTTTAAAGAGGTTGTGGGCTTTAGTGATGTTGATACCAGCTACATCAATACAGCCTTATGCTGCCCTTATGAAAATTAATCAAGGTTTTATTAGCCAATTACAGATACCTATGGGTAATAGTTAATAACCATTATTAGTATTATTTATTTATTTAATAATTTTAAAAAATAAAACCATGGTTAATTATCGTAAGGCAATGTATGTGCCTAATATATTCCTCTTCTTGCGTTTCAGGAATTTTAGCCCAGGAAAACTTAGAGAACGACCCTCATGCTCAGGGCAATTCTTACATCGCTGCATCATATGTGAAACACTTGGAGTCGGCTGGTGCCAGGGTTGTACCAATTCGGTATGTACCAATTCAAAAATAAAGGAGTAAGAAAGAAAGTATGCATAAAGGTAATTATGTTTGTTTTCCAGCATAAATAGCACAGAGGAGGAGTATGAGAAACTGTTCAATGCAATAAATGGGTGAGTGTTTTTCTGACACCAACCTAAGCTGGTAGATGTGTTTGGATCATGGACGTTGGTTTATATTTGGACCCACTAGAAACCCGATGTTCCAAAATAGTTGTTTATATTCATACCTATATTAATGCAGCTTTTCCCCGTTTAGTTTGCTGCTTCCTGGTGGGAATGTGGACATCGAAAAGTCTCAGTTTACCAGAGCGGCGAAGATTTTCTATGAACTTGCAATAAAGGTAAGTGGGAAAACATCATTATGCGGAAATTTAGTCTGAATGTGAATTGATGTTCTTCTTCATTAACCACAACAGGCTAATGATGCTTCGGACTATTTTCCCATCTGGGGCACCTGCCAGGGCTTACAGCAGCTCACGGTTCTGACCAGCAACAAGAACTTGTTGACCTTGACTGACACCAAAGCAGTCGCCCTGCCACTCACCTTCATTCCAGGTTGGTAACAATGTGTTTTTCTCTAGTCGCGTCACCTACTGGAATGACAAACTATTACTTCTAGTTCTTTAAAGTAATTGGCAAACAAATTACTAGTTCTTTACGATTAATGGATGGAAACATGTAACAGTGCATACTTCTATGTTTAGTTTGTATATTTCTATACACTTGAGTGTAACAATGTGATTGATTATAGGAGCTCAAAACAGCAGGTTGTTCAAGAAGTTTCCAAAGGATGTTCTTCAGTCTCTGTCAGAGGAAAACATCACGTCTAATTTCCACAGCTGGAGCTTGTCCATGCAGGTACCAACTTATAAATATGTATATTTTTTAAAATTTTCTTAGTGATTTCACAATACATTCAATGGAACCACAAACACTGACTTCTGTATTTGTCAGGGTACTTCTTTCTGCATACTGACTCTGCATAAAAGTTACTCTTGAAAGTAATGCATTATAATATGCGTACTCCCTTTAAAAGTAATTAATTGTGCTACTTTGCTGCTTTTTATTGAAAATATTGCAATACATTACTTGTGGCTGAGCTTGCCAAAAGAGTAATTCAGATATTTTATTGTAAATTTAAAAGTAATGCATTGATTTAGTAATAACTTGAGAAGTATGCTGCTGATCAGTCACTGTATACTTTTTTCCGAGTTGTCTAAACTTGATTTGCTCTTACAGAATTACAGTAGCAATGCCAAGCTCAAGCGGTTTTATCGAGTCCTGACAACAAACACAGATGGCAGGAAGGAGTTCATTTCCACCATGGAGGGTATGAATGCTACAGAGCATCTCTTTGTATATGTTTTGATGTAATCCGTCATTTAGGCATCTGTTTTTCATTGAAACACCCACTGTGTTGTAGTGATCTAATTGGTGGGCATGTAAAAGTAAATATAATTCCTTATATATCCTATAGCGTATAGATATCCCTTCTATGCTGTCCAATGGCACCCAGAGAAAAGTCCATTTGAGTGGATTGAGAAAGCTGGTATGGTGCACACGCTCTCAGCCATCAAAGCCACTTTCTACACTGCCCACTTCTTTGTTTCTGAAGGTTGGTCATCTAAAAATAATTAGAATTTTTGCTTAACTTGGTGTCGTTTGTTTCAAAGAACGTAAACATTCAACATTATACCGTCTTTTTGCCGGTTTTTAACTCCCTTTTCAGCAATGAAGAACCTTCATCGGTTTTCTTCGCAAAGCGAAGAGGAAAAGGCTCTGATTTACAACTACCAGCCTGTCTTCAAAGGCCTGAGCAGCATCTTCCTTCAAAACTACTACTTCGATTGAGTGTTCACAGTATTTAGCGTCGCAGAATAATTTTAAGTATTGTTTTTATTTCTGTCCTCCAAAGTTTGCCCAAAGTTGATGTTTTTAATGCATAATTGTAACATTCATGATTCTGACTCACTCACGTAGCTCTTGATTGTAGATGTCAAATGTTCTAGAATCATCATGATTGAATGTATCGTTACAGTCATATCCAAATTTAGAATTATAATATAATATGTATCTTCCAGTGCCAAGTTAAACATTGTAGTGATTCACAGGGTTAAGTTGCATGACCAATGCAATGTTAAAATGTTCTATTACTTTGCCAATTTTAGAGAAAATAAAATATAGATTTTAACTGGACATCATACCAAAGTATTATGGTAATTCATTCACTACTCAGTAGGGGGCAGCAGTGTCAGTCCAAACTAAGAAAGGTCGGACAAAACTTCTCAAAACATTTATTTAGCTTTTTTTTAAGAGGTGGGATAACATAAAATTACCAGAAAACAACGAGACTTAAATCTCTTTACAATCAGATACATAAAGCAGTTTGAGGTACAAAATCAAAATGGAAAAAGTGCAAATTTGCTAATAGCTCTCGTACCAGGACACAAGGTACAAAACAGAAGCGTTCAACAGCGTTCTACACTGGCGTCAAACTCTCCTACGTCAAGGCTTTATAAACAAACAAAAACTGCATGTACGTTATATAGAGAGTACTAACCATTTAAATCTGTTAAACATAAACGGTTCACGTTTGCTAAATTGTGTACAATCAGTTGACCCCTGACATGTGCATAGACTTATACTACATTGTTTCATGCACTTGAAATGACTAAAGAAAAGCAATTAAGATTGTTCTTTGACACATAGACCGTACCATAAACAAGATTTTCACTATGAAAGCTAATTTGACACGTTTTTTGTTTTTTTTTGGATTGGGATCACCGTTACTTTGCGATTTAAAAGATTGAACAGCTTCAGTGCGCACTGAAAACATTAAACAAATCGTTACCTAGCTCCAGTCGACGCATTTCTATAGAAAAGATTCTTTTGTTAAGAGAATCTTTTTATGCTTTGGAGGCCGTTGGTGCTGAGCAACATTAAAGGTGCAGTATATATCTATAAAAAAACAAAACAAAAGCGACAAAATCCAGTACGGAGCAGCCATTCCGATGCGCAATAAAGGAGCAAGGCAGGTAGGCGTCCATCCAGCATTCAGCATGTAAAAACACAATATGCAGCCTGCTTAACTGTAAATACTTGAAATAAGCAAAACCGAGAATGACTGATTATAGTGTATTAGAGATGCACTGTGTCTACATATTCGATAAAACAACATCAAAAAAACCTTGGTACAATCTCTTTCTCTGTCGTCAAGTATACTGATGTGTTTTCTTTTCTGTAAATTCACCCAAAAAGGTTTTGTCATTTATCAACCTAAGCCGTTATTTTCCATTAAACGATTTATAGAACTTTTCCGTAACGTTACAGTTCTAAAAACCTTTTTTAAAGATTGCGGATTCTACCCAGATAGCACACGTACGTCTTTTAAAGATCTCTTGATCTGGAAAGCATCTGCTGTCTACAAAGTCTGGCAGACATCTTACAGATGTCAGTTTTACATACATTCTAAATCATATACATCTTAAAGACATCTAATAGACGTCTATTTGACATCTAAAATGAGACGTCCAATAGACATATTGCAGATGAGCAAATAACTTAATACGTCTTGAAGATGGAAATGCAGACGTCAAACAGACATCTCCTAGATGTACGTGTGCTATCAGGGTACCATTGTTCATCAGTATCTTACAAAAAAAATAAATAAATACAGTACGTCAAATAAGTTTTGTGGTGGTCAGGAACCGTTTGTATGAAAACAAGCTTCACAATTCTTCAAAAATCTTGTTTTTTGTTCCACAAAAAAAGTATCGGAAAATCGACGTGTGTGAGATAAACGACACATATATATATATATCTCACGTTTTGGGTTCACCTATTGCTTTAACAGTGCAAGAAACTATTTCCCCAGAAATTTCAAACCAATTATAAATTATAAATAGCCCCTCTGATTGTTTGACACATTCGATTTAAATAAAATATGCACTGAAAATTGTCCCATATCATACAGGCCATATTTTAAAGCACTTTTTAGTCCGTCTGAATTTAGTAACGCAGATAAAGAAAAACGTCATACAAGCCAAAATACATCACATTTTATACAGCAGATGTTTCGAAAAAGCTTGAACATTTTTTGTGCCTTCATAGTCTGTAATGCGATACTGCTTTCCCATGCCGTTTTTTAAAATTGTTTTCCCGGGATTAAAGGTGCGTGTCTTCCTCTTGGTTGTCTTCCTCGTCTTTCCCGGGTTTATTGACGAGCACCTGCCAACCGCTTCCGCCGTCCCCGCCCACCGTAACCCCATTGGCGCTGTGTTTCTTCTCCTGCATCTCTGATTGGCTGTCGCTTGTTACGTCCAGTGTGGGGTTGTCATGGCAGCCGTTCTCCACAAAGTTAAGCTCTTCGCCTCTCGACTTCGGACGCGCGGACACACACAAAAAAAAAACCAAAGACAAACAATAAATCGATTCGAAGCCGAAACGTCATTCAGAGAACGTTGAGGTTAGTCATTAGAATTCAAATTGCATATTCACCGCGCCCGAGTTCTGTTGACAGCACTATTTGTCAATACCTCAGAACATTTGGGCTCGTAACGTTACCTCAGTGTAAGCAAACACTATATCAAAGACCTACCGTGTTTTTGAGCTTGGGTAAACGACGCTGCCAGCAGATATAAATGATTCCAGAAGCAATAATGAGCACACAAACTGATCCGATAATAACCAGAACCACGAACAGCTTCCCGTAGTCGCTACGCGTCTGGCTGGGCCTCGAATGGCACGTGTTCACGGTCGAATAATTCTGAATTCCGATCTGAAAATAAATATACGTATTGTAATAATAATAATAACACAATTAGAACAATATATGATACAAAGTATATAATCAATTAAAACCAAATAATAAATATTTATTATAAGTTATTATCCATGTTACATCCAATTTGTATTATTATTTGCTACAGTCTCACCTCATATAGGCCTCTTCTGATTTCCCCTAACATTGACAGGACGTCTTTTGGAGGGATAATTTCTTTAATGAAAGACAATATGAAAGAGAAAATAAGATTTAAATTGAATGAAGCAAAAAATAACAATAACTATTTTAAGACCATTAGGATTTTTTTGTATTGCAAATGCTTTTAAAAGAAATGAAGCAAGCACATTTACCCGTAAGCTCTAGCTGAACACATTTTTAAATAAACTAGCATAAATCACACTCATTGCAACAAATACTAACATAACATACAGTATGAATAATTAAATGATTTCTGGGAACACTATATTTTACAGTGTCATTGTTACACATTACATGAACGCATTATAGTAAATGCATGCAATAGCACAAAACCAAATCTTAAGGTCTCTTTGTTACACGTTACACTATTATAATAACAATAAATTATGCAAGTAACACTAATAATATTAATCAGTACTGTAATTACATTGTAAAAAGAACACTGTAAAATAAAGCGTAACCCCGTAATCCTTAAAATATAGTAAGTACATGTTGTTAATTAGCATTAAGTACTGAAATAAATTACACTGTACACTGTAAATAAGTGTAACCTAATTTCTATAAGAATTGAGGGCACAATGGGCTTCACTGCCATAAAAAATGCTAAATATGTCAGAACGCAAAACATCTTAAACGGGTACCAACACATTCTTCATTTTCTTAATGCAAAATATAGCTAATTACTCTTTTCATTCCTTTGGTTTTGTGAACACGACCTAAAACAAGTCTTTGTAAGATTCACCTGAGCAGATAAAACATCTGACTAATGCACCGCGCAGAGATGTGAGAGATAATACCTGCTATTTTTATCCTTTTATATAGAGCATGAAATGAAAAGCCAACAAATTACTAACACCTCTCGTTTAAACAATAAGCCTCACATTACATGTGACCACAGAGTGTGTGTGTGTGTGTGTGTGTGTGTTACCCTGCTCGCTGGCTAAGGCCATCAGGAGCTGGTGGTCCTGCTGTGTGGGTTTGCTGAGGAAGATGAGCCAGGAGCCTTGTGGGATGTTCATCTTTCTAGAGAAAGTGTTTTCCAGCATCTCCAGGAGTCTGTCGCCGCTCTCCATGCGAAACTCATCCTGTGAGACACACAAAAGACACAAACCTTTGCTAAAATGTCACTGCGCCGAAATGGTAAAACTGAGAAAATATGTGTAGTATCAGATTTTCTTCCACTGTCACCAAAAACGGTGTTGGTAAGGATATAAAATTTAAAAATGAAATATCTAATGAAAAAAAAAAAAAAACACGAAACACTGCAATAAATACAATTAATTGGCATGATACATTTTATACAAAATTAATGCAATTTATATATACTGTGAAAATCATCTAATGTTGTTAACAATACAATAAAATGGGAGTGAAAATGTGTAAAAATGAAATGTATTTCAGTGTACAAGTAATATAGTGAGCAAAAAAAAACAGTAATTATCAATAAAAAGTCAAAGTAAAATATAAACACAATTTTATTTATGTAAGCAAAAAAGGACACCGTATTTGTTAGAAAATACCCATAGAAATATAGAAAACAAAATAAATATATGATTATATATAAGCTTTGATGCAAAAAATATACAATATAAATGTTTACAAATGTAAAAAAATGTTTTAAATATATCTCAATGCAATATAGTGGACCACAAATAATTTAATAAATCATAAAATCAATAGAGTAATCAATAAATACAAATACAATCCAATTTAGGCTTAAATAACCCCTAAGTTGTAAACAAAAAGCCTAAATAAAATGTCAAATGAATGTAATATACCAAAACACAATCAAATAATATAAATATATATGATATAATTATGCACGCTTTAATGCATCATGAAATGTTGCAAATAATAAATAAAACAAGAGTATAAATATATGGAAAAAAATGACACAATGTAATATAGAGGACAGTAGGAAAACAATGTATTTTATAGTGTAATCAATCAATAAAAATAAAATGTGAGCATACTGTACACAAGATGTAAACTGTTTTTATATACTAAAAAATAATTACCTCGAAATGTAATACAGCAAACAAAATCAAGTAAATCTACGACGGTATAATATTCTTTGAAATAAAATATGGGGCCAAGTCAGAGCTCTCCACAGACACACAACCAGTGACCCACCTAAAAACAGGTCTGCGTTGTCTTACTGAGAGCACCTTAGGTCTGGGCCCAAGAGACTCAGTAACAGACATCCTCATACAATCAGACTCGCTTTTCCAGGCCGTTCTCGGCGAGCGCTGAGTCATTGAGACTGAGACTCTTCTGATCAATGGCTCTGGAGTGCTGCTCGCGCTCAAAGCAGGGCTGTATCGCGGGAGATTTGGCCGTTTAGCTCGCAGCTGTCAGAGCGCCGGTGGGGGGGAAACTTCTCCGCGATCACGCTGCAATTACGTGGCACTGGACCGTTACCATGGCAACAGACAACCGGCTTCTTTTACACCGGCGAGAATGTGTATGTGCCAAAGAAACATCACAGGGTCGCTGAGATTCAACGGAGAAGTTTCAGAAGAAGATAACGTCTCAAACGACTCGAGTCAAAGACAGCGCTGTTATAAAATGTTTTTAAGGATTACTTCCCACAACGGATTCATTGTTACTGAATTCATTAATTATGACTGAATTCATTCGCACTACTGATTAATTTATTAGATCCTTAATTTTGGTACGCCGTGGCCACATAGCACTAATTCATTCCCTCATTTTAACTAACTTAATTAAAACGAGGGAACAAATAAGTACAACGGGGCCGCGATTGATTGAAATGAGAGAACAAATTGCTAAAACGTGGCTATGAATTAATCATTCGTGGGAACAAATGCATTTTATGTGTGGGAGTACAGATTGTTTTATGTGAAGAACAGGCCCAAATTTAATGTACACTCTCAGAAATAAATTAGGTACTAATATGTTCACTTTAGATTGGTACAAAAAAGTACCTTTTGAAAAGGTACCGCACAGTGACAGCTTTTGTAGCTTCATTTCTGATATGGTGGACCAAAAAAGGTTGGGCTTTAAATATAATATGGACCGCTTTTGTGGTACCAATTGACAATTCTGATCACTTGGGTGAAATTCAACATTAAATCACTTACTAACCAGTGGATCCCCTACAAGTGAATGGGTGCCGTCAGATTGAGAGCCCAAACAGCTGATAATCCCATCATTAAGACATTTTAACTTGTCAAACTCCAATAAGTAATCACATCTGAATCAGTAGAAAAATCTGCACAGATAAAGTCATGTTTACAGGTCCAACAGTCCAAAACAAGTATGTGGGTTTTTTGTTTTTATGATGTGAGAGGACAACAAGAGATGACATTATTATCAATTATGGACTATTTTAGCCAGAAGCAACAGTAACAGAAGTTAAAACACCTTAATGATGAGTTAGTTTCTTACAAACACACAACTTTTGTCTTCACCAGATGTTAACTGATGGACTGGAGTGGTGTGGATTATTTATTTTTTATTTATCTTATTCTGACGGCACCCATTCACTCCATTAGGTGAACAAGTGATAAAATGCTACATTTCTCCAAATCTGAAAACAAAACAAACTCATCTACATCTTGGATGAACTGAGGGTGGCATTTTAAGTAAGTATTTTAAGTATTTTGGGGTGAAATTTTCCTTTAAATAAAATATAACTGACAGGTCTAGTAGAACAAGAGTAACCTTTAAAACCCAACGTTTGTTCTGCATTTTGCGGCGCCCCTAACGAGTTCACAAGTTTAAGAGTCCCATTTTCTTTTATCTTCTATATAAAGGCCAGAGGATTGTTCAGGCTGCTAATAAAACAAATGCGCTCAGAGCTCGCAGTGTGTGTCATTGTTTGTGCTGAGCGTCGTTAGTTGTGCAGTCAGCATGTTTCTGAAACTGAGGTCTTCCTGCAACGTTCAGCATTTCTGCCGCAGTACGAGAAACGGGCTCTGAGCGGAACATGCACCTTAATTAAGAGTAATTAATTCAAACTGTGATGGAAAAAGCGATGCTTATGAAGAATAGGCGAGCGGTTTGCCCGTGCAAAAGCAATGTGTGGTTGGGTTAAGGTTAGCTAGAGAGTTGTGGGTCGGGTTTTGTGAAAAAGCAGCACTTACGCAGTCAAAGTTGTCCGTCATGTTGAGTATAACATAGCCCTTTCCTGCGAGGTTGCTCCAGTCGACGCAAATCACCTGCACAGAATGAGAAACAAAGAGAGTGTTTTAAGAGGCTCTGGATTGCAGTGAATTGTTGTGGTTTAAACGAAAGGCTTGCCGTGCTGCCTGGAGAACGAACCTATAAACGCATTACTCTTCCAACGCACTCAGATAAATCAATCGTGAAATCACTTCCACAAAGACACTGCATATTTCATCCAAACAAACAACTGTGAATTATATATAACAAGAACCACCTGTTGGATTCAAACTTGTTTTGTCAATATTTTTGCAAGTTGAAATGATAAAAAGTGTTAGCTGAAATTAAACAATGTTTATTATTATTATTATTTTTATATGTTACCTATTAACGATTATTTTTGGTAATTAAAGTTCGGAAGAAGACATAAATATGTAGATATTCGATTAAAATTTGTTTGTTTTTTCTGCTTCACTGTGAACACAAGAAGAAATATTTGTTATTTTCTGATATTGAATACCTGCTCGGCCTCCTGGGACAGCTCTGAGTCGTGCAGCTCAGTTTCTGCAAGATACTCGGTGCCGCCATGTCGAAGCTCCGCCCCCTCCTCGTCCTCGGTTGTGGTGAATGGCGGCCCCTGCCAGGCGGTTTCAGTGAAGACCACGGGTGGCAGATCTGAGGCGGGCGAGGATGAGGGGAGAGGCGTGAGGTACCGCCATTCATCCTCTTCCTCCTCATCCGGTTCGGTGGGAAAAACCACTACCTCGTCCTCATCCTCATCTTCCTTCGAATCATCTCGGTGCAGATTGTCGGGCTGCAGGGGCTCCCGGCTCGGCAGGGGCCCGATTTCAGGAGCCGTGGGGGCTTGTGTTACCGCACGGCCCCTCTCGTCATCAAATGGGTCGTCGGACGTCAGGCGCCTGTCAGGCTCAGCTGTGGCCCCTGGCTGGTTCTGAGGGGCGAGGCCGAGGACGGGGGGCGTGGCTGTGGAGAGGGCGTGGTCTTCGACAGCTGCGATTGACGGCCCAGAGGAGGGGTGGAGAGGGAAGCCACTCGATTCTGAATCACTCTCCCACTGCTCCGGGTCGATGGACTCAGTCGTAGGGATGAAAAATAAGGAAGTGATATTCGTCTCAGTGGGCTTTTGGCTGAGAGAAAGTGGCAAAGATGGTGGTTCTGGGGACGAAGGGCTGGAATCTATCAGGAAATAAAGCAAGAAAAATGTAATAAATCAAAGTACACATACGCTACTGTTCTAAACTACACTGGGTTAAACTGTACTAAACTCTTCTACAGTATGCTAATGCTAAGCTATGATGGTATAGTTTGTTTAGTCAGTTTTTCAAGTTTAGTAGCTTTAGAGATCAAGCCGATATTGCCTTCATATGACTGTTATAATCAATATTATCTTAAAGTTGAATGTCTGAGAAACCAATAATTATTTTTTATGTATGCTGTTAGACTATATCAGGGTTGGTATTGTTAGCTTGAACCATATAAACATTTTTGTTAATTAAAAAACAAATACAAAAAATATAGATTTGACAAAACACATGCAAATCCAATAAATCTAAAACTGAAATAAAATTAATAAAAATCTAAAGATTTAAAAACAAATAAAAAACCCTAAAATCACCAAATTACTACAATGTACAATGCTAAACTTAAAATGCAAATTGCAAAAAAAAAAAACTATTTCAAAATATTAATAAAAACTAGAATAATGCAAAAATGTAACTAAAATAACATATTAAACATATTTAATATTATATATAATAATAATAAATAAACGTTTTTATATTTAAAACATTTAGTTTGTTGAGTGTAACAGGATAGTTTATTATAGTGTGGCCGTATTAAGAAAACGTTGTTTTCACAGAATAGCATAGTAGGATGTGGTGTAGTAAGATCTGATGGGAGGACACTGTCTTATTCATCTTTGGTTTCTTGAGTACAGCAGATTCGAGCAGCTGCACTGCAGCACTGCACCTGCGTCTGGCACAACACACACATCAGGGACCCGAGAGCTCTCGATCGCAGCCTGATTATTCATGAGACACACACACTGCCACACTGAGATGTACTGTAATGAGGAGAGCTATTGTCTAGTGTCAGCTGGAGAGAGACCATATATGTATACTTTATCAAGAAAATTATCATAACTGGATGTAATAAAAAAAAGCAGCATACCAGGGACTGTGTGGCAAGCTTTGGCGCACTCCTCCAGCGACAGAAAGTTATTGCGATTTTCTCTGCAGCCCCCAAATATGAAATTTTCGCACTTCTTCGTGACGAGGTTAAAGTGCCAGCGAGGGAGCGCTCCACGACAAGGTCCCACCTTCTTGGGCATCAGACAGCGCTCTGGGAGCACAAAAACAGACAGATACATGCAGTCAAATTGTCTTTTTTTAGAGAGCAAGAACACAACTCTAGATTTAACAGTCCGTGTTTCTCAACATGGCCTTAGATCCAGTGGAATCATTCCTCTCTTCGTTCAGTTACTGAACTGCTATTGGCTTGGGATGAAGAGCATCGGGTAACTGGAGGTCTTCACACTAATTAAAGACAGGTGGATGTGTGAAAGGGACAGAAAACTCCTGTGACAGAAGACAGAACGGCACCAAACCATAGGGACTGATAGATGGATGGATTGATGGATGGACAGACAGAGAGGTATGTAGGTAGATAGATAGAACAACAACAGTTAAATAGATAAAACGACAGACAAAAAGATAGATAGATAGAACAGACAGAACAACAGATAGACAGATAGAAATATATAGATAGAACAACATATAGATAGATAGATAGATTCACGAGTTCGCACATACTCATTAATAGATAGATAGAGGTGAAAGCAGATTTGGCGAGCTGTCCGGGAAGCGGGCCGGAGGAGTGGCAGGCTCCGAACCCTGGTGGGCAGAGCCCCAGCGAGGGCAAGGGTTCAGAGCCCGGCTCGGCTTCCAGCTGCCCCCCGGATGATGAATGGATCGGGAGGAGGAGAAGGGGAGGAGGAGGGTTTGCAAAAGCGCAGATGCAGGAGGAAAAGAGATGGGATTATTTATTGTGGGTCAGAGAGAATGTGATTGGAAGATCGTAATGAGGAGATTGATTAGGGGATGAGATGCAGCTGTGATTCATTCGGGTTTGCGCTCCTCCCGAAACTCTGTTATTGTCAAAACATACACTAGATAGAACAATATATCGATAGATAGATAGATAGATAGATAGATAGATAGATAGATAGATAGATAGATAAATAGATTAGATAGATAGATAGATAGAATGATAGACAGAACAACAACAGATAGATAAATAGATAGATAGATAGATAGATAGATAGATAGATAGATAGATAGATAGATGATAGATAGATAGATAGATAGATAGAT
>JAUCMS010000049.1:1677358-1694347 GCA_032357445.1 Enteromius radiatus
GATAGATAGATAGATAGATAGATAGATAGATAGATAGATAGATAGATAGATAGATAGATAGATAGATAGAACAATATATCGATAGATAGATAGATAGATAGACGATAGATGATAGATAGATAGATCGATAGATAGATAGATAGATAGTCCAAACAAACCATCTAGATACAGAACAACAGATCGACAGAACAACTAACAGATTAATAATAATAAAAAAAATAAATAAAAGTCTCTGTCTATTTCCTAAACAGATAAACATTAATTTTCCTGGTGAGGAGGTACAGACACAGAGCTAGGTGAGAACAGCACACCTGGAAGTGCACACACACACACACACACACACACTCCGTCATAGCTGAGTCCACCTGTCTCTCCATATGTCTGATCAGTCAAGCCTGTCTGTGGTGTGACACAGTGCGTGTTACTCATTCAGCAGCGGTTCAGTGTGACAGGCTCAGATTTACTGCTGTGGCCGCACATTCACTCTTCTTCCATATGTGCGCTTGTGTAAAGCAATTAACCCAACATCTTCAAGTTTGTCTCAAGTTCTAAAGCAGATAGCTGAATTGTCGTCAGCAGTGCACCCACAGAGTCCAACTAATAATCTAAAAATGTTGCAGTGAGTGAGTTACGTGCCAAGGTTTAATACTTAGGGTTTGTGTTTTTTTCAAACTAATATGAGAAATTAAACACATTGATGTCTCACTTAGCGTACAGCGCGAGTGTGCCAGCTGAACCGAGCTGATATCCCCCAGAACAAATCAAAAAATTTCACACTCCTCACAGCAGGAAATCTGTCTTCCTCTCTGCCTCATACGCACACACCGGAAACGGTCCACGCTTGCGGTTAGCGAGCTAGCAGGTGAACTAAAAATAATACTGTTTTCGGGCATTAATTCCCAGGCGTTGTGTAGAAAGTGGGTACATTTTCTCTAATCACTGCTGCGAAACATGTCCTAGACCGCAAGGCGGACTGAAGAAACATCAATGGAATTATTAAAGCCTGCAAAACTCTAATAAACAAAAAAAAAGGGTAAACATCAGGAGAGGACTGCAGGTGTTGAGGAAACGACGCACAATAATGAGTCCTAAAAGCTGTTGTTCACACCACTTTACACCTCTAACGGCCTCTTTGGCAATCAAGCCATTTTTGCAAGTTAATAACTGTGTCTAGAGGCTGAGTCATACAGAGGTACTGACCTAATATGAATCTCTCGTCATTCAGCGCCTTTGTCATTTGCAGCGTATGCTTTTACAGCCATTTTCGAACATATACAATAGGAAATTAATCTAGTCACATATAAGTCAGAGCAGACTTTTGGACATACTATTGCAAAAACAAATTACACTCGTAATTAAGTCAAATTGTTGTTAGAGAATACTGCTTACAAATTACATGTACTTCATATTTTTTCAGCCGCAAATTCGCAACCAAAGTTCTTTCAGAATTTTAAGTAGGTCATACAGTTGTCAAAGCAAATATACTAATACCCCTAGTTGACTAAATATACAAGTACTTTACCTATTTTTGCTCGTAAATATGCAATGAATTTCTTTCATAATTTAATTATGATCAATGTCGGAGCAACTATATTTACATGTGACAAAATAAATTTGGTCGCGAAATTCAAGTCAAAATTTGGTAAGTATGACCAAATTTAGTTCATAGTTACATAAATGATCTAATCGCTGTCTAATCTAATAGAATTATCTAATCACTGTCAGATCTACTATATTTGATGTGCAATCAAATATTTTTATCATTTCTGGTTAACAAATGACAAGCACTTGATGCATTTCCAATGTAATATTCAAATGTAATATTGATATTTAATTAATAACCGAATAAAATCACGTCAAATCACCGCCAGTTGACAATTGACAAGTACTTGATCCAATTTTTACGTAAATATGCAACCAAAGTTTTTGTCGGCATTAACTTGTACCAGTGTCAGAGGGAATATTTCCCCCCTTTATTGACAAACGAGATTCATGACATCAGATGACAAAAGGAAACTCATTTTATATGCATAGTTTACAAACTTGATGACTTTGTAGTAACATCATGTTTCGAATGACTGCTTCCACTCACCATTCATGGCACTTGGGTCAACGCTGGTGTCTTTGGTCTCGATATGAGCGTTCTTGCCATCCTCGCTGTCTTCGCTAAAGAACCCGGAGCTCTCCTGAGAACTGTCCATGAAACCAGGCCTGGGTTCCCTCGAGACCTCATCGTGTTCCTCAAAGCCTACGGGAACATCCAGAACTGGCCCGTGGGAGCGGAGAGGGTTGGGTAGGAGCGCTGGACCAGCACTCATACCCTCGGCACACACCAGAACCAAGACAACTGAACCTGAATGAAAGAAAGATAAGCTCAATCTTTGAACTTGGATTCTTTGAATACGCAAAATCAGCAAACCAACTCCTTCCGCGCAAATGAATCTTTCTTAATAGCTTCAACGGTGATGGAGATGGTTTCGAGGGTGTATGCATTGTGCAAACACTGACTGGAGACGTCTTTTGAGTCCAGGCCCTTATGGGCTTCAACCACAGCTGGCTCTGTATCATCGCCGGCTTAGCGTTGTCTCTCAAACCACCCGGTTTTATCTTTCCTCACCCTAACAGGTCACCACAGGATTACTGTGGTTTTAAACACTGGACAGCCGAAAAAGGCGACAACTGGGCTGAAATCTGCAACTGCTCTTCTGTCGGAGCCAAGTTGGAGTTTAAAAGCCAATTACACAGTTCTCCAATTCTGACACGGCTTTAGTTTTTATTCATGGATCTGTTTAATGAAATATATTCTCTAGCGAGGCTTGGTTTAATTAAGGAGACCAGCAGGCTGACGTCTTGGCGATACTGGTATTATATTTAGCTAGTGTGTGATTGTGTGGTAATTAACAGGGTGGAAAAACCGGGCACTTCCTGCACCCAATTTATGAATCGATCAACTTTGCCTTCTGGAAATGCTTCAGTGGTTTTAGGGACCCGGGACGGCCAGCGAACTCAAGCCATGTAATGCTGTGGATACTTCCAAAATGGGACACTGCTGGAGAGTATAATCCCAAATAACTGAGTCAATTTGAGAGAATTAAAGATGAAAAGAGCACTTCGGTTTTATTCAAATCGGATTTTGGAAGAAAAATGGGTTGGCATACATTTCTTCAGAATTTGGACATTATACACCTTCTTTGTTGCCAGGGCACTTTCTTGTTTGGTTTGGCCTTTGGTTAATGGATCCAAATAAATTGTCTAAAAAAGACAGAGCCAAAATTATCAGTGAATAATTACTTTGCGTCTGATCTTAACGCAAAACTATCTGTCGGCTTCGAAAGACTTGGAATGCAATGCACAAGCCGTCTTGCCTTTATTGACATTTTTAAAGCTTGGCAGTCACTGCATGTTAAGTTGTCAACAACGGCAATCCTAGTTTAGAATAAAAAAGTAATAGTAACTAGGGGTGGGCGATATACCGGTAGACACGATTAACCGGTAGAAATTTGTCAACCGATAGAGATTTTGGTCTATCGTCTTTATCGCGGTTGAGATCACGTGAGGTTGCACGTTATGTAACCACGCAATACACATTATCTTCGACAATGGAAGAAGCAGTGCTGTCAACTTCTTGACTTTGTTGCTCGATTTAGCGACTTTTTAGAACCCCTTTGTGATATTTTTCCAAAAAAGCCACTAGCGACAAATCTAGCGACTTCTTGGACACACCTCAGCGAGTGGAACTGGTTTGGGTGTAGGAAAAGTGATTCGAATGAGACGAACGTGATTTGCAAGGTATGCAGGAGCACTGTTTTAGCAAGCGGTGGAAATGGGACATTCTAAAACACTTAAGTTAAAAACGCTTAATGCACCTAAAAACTGACGAGGGAAGCCCAAATTTCTGTCAAACCTTCCTTGTAATAATCACTAACTACTGTCAAAAGAACGAGTCCATATTCGACAGATAAAGTGAATAATATCACGTTAAGCGTTTTCTCCCCCATAGAAGTCCATTATAAGGAAACAGCTTAACGTGATATTATTCACTTTATCTGTCGAACATGGGCTCGTTGTTTTGACAGTATGGTTTTTTATTTATGTATTTTCAGAGACAAATTGCTATATTGTGATATATATCGTTATCGAGGGAGAAAATTGCTTATACCGTGATAGAAGATTTTGGTTATATCGCCCACCCCTTATAGTAACAGAATTAAATTTTGGTTCATTTTTTCTAAATATATACCAACCAGTAAAGCATCCCAAAAGTGAAGTACCAAACACACTGTCTCTGTGTCGCATCTCCTTAGAAAGCGTCAATGTCCAACCCCAGTAGATCACATTAATTATGGTCGACGCAATCTTATTTTGCTTCAGTGGACTCCGGTTTTTGCAAGGCTACTTCTGACCTCGCTTGAACAGCGAATAGAAAATTTGCTGATGCCTGAACCCAAACACGTCTATCTCTGAGGAGCGCTCCTTGGCCTTCTGCCCCAGAGATGCTCTCAAAGTTTAGATACACGGTACATTAATCATAAAAGCTTGATTATAGAGGCTCTGCGGCGGAAACAAACCCTGTGTGCTCTTGGAGAGTCAATGAAACTCAAGAATATGAAACATTTGTGCATAAACATGAAGGACAGAAGAAGAACTTTAATAACGGTAAGTCTACAATCTAAATGGTAAAGAAATATGAATCAGACAAGTTCTAGACATCTTTTCCAGTGTGTTTTTTGTATCATAACAGTCGAAACGTTACCAGCGCCCACCTGTTTCTGACTGATTTCAGATGTCTTAATATAGTGTGTATTCATCTGTTCAGACCAAGACGCCACAATCCTTTGCCATCTGATATGATCCGTCACATAGCAGCTATTGTACTAAATATACTAGCAGTTCAGTCAGCACCAGTATCAGGCGCTCGCTGAAAGAGACGAAGTGCCCGAACACAGAACGAAATGATTCATAAATCATCAAAGCCTGGCCCAATTTAAAGTGTGAGGCACCTGGACTTCACTCTGTGAATACATACATGGCTGCCAATTATTTCTCCGTCTTAAATCCTCTCCATCTTTCTTCCTTTCCCCTCGGAGATAAAGGCACATCTCAAACGATCAAGTCAAGACGGGCTCGGCGGCAGGATAAAAGCTGATGTCACCTGACCTGAATGGGTTTCTGGGCTGTGCCAGCTTACATTGCAGCAGTGCCTGTGGGTGTAGGTGGCATCGAGCGTTTGGAGTCAGATTTATAGTCTACAGACTGGCAGCTGCGGGTCTGCAGTGTCTGATACTGATTCAGAGGGCATGAGTTGCACCAGAATACTGAATGATGACCTTCAAATGGTACATGTCCAATTGATGATGCTTTTGATACAAAGACAGTATGGTACGCCAAAGTACTTCAACAGATACCAGAAGTTCAGAAACACGTATACCTCAAAAACAAGGAAATCATTTGGTACTGTACATACCATGGTATTTACATGGTACCCCAAGGAAATATAAAAACACTGCATGGTAATATTGTAACTATAAACTAAATTAAATGACTATACAGTACTTTGACGAAGACAACTAATGTTTACTAAGGTACACTTCAGAAAATACCATGGTATAAGTTTCAAAACATTGTATTAGGGTAGTAATACCACAAAATATGGTACTATTTTGATATATATTATATAGTATTGGGTGATTATCATATACTATGATATCTACATGGTACTATTGTAACAGTATGCAGCTATACTGCATTTTTACCATGACATTCAATGTTTACAATATGGGACGGTGACTATTGGGTGATTACCATGGTATTTAACTGGTACTGTAAAAATCACCATGTGCTACTTCTTATAAATGTGTTTACTATAGTAAAAGGGTAGTAACTTTTTTTTCATGTATTGACTATCATTTGTATAACCACTATAAACACGATGGTAAAATAAGTTTGTGTTACCATGGTTTAACCACATTTTTTGGTTTTCATTTGTAGTAAAACAACAGCTAATTTTAAAGTTAAAGGGACAGTAAATAAAAAATGTTGGAAGCAATGTACTTTGAATATCACAAGTTCACAAAACATTGTATTACCACAGCAATATCACAAAAACAATGATGCATATTAGTTTAATTACTGTTAAGATGTATAATATTACATATATAATGCTATTAAATGGTGACAAAATACATGTATTTATATGGTAGTCTAATATATCTAAAAGAATCTTACAGTATATGTCTATAACAACACAGTAATAACGTCTTTTATACTAACAGCACTCCAATGTATGTCAGCTTTTAACATGCCAGGTTACAAAATACTTAACAAATAATCAAATGCCGTTTGAGTTCAAAGCAAAATGTGGTGTTGAACAGGGACTTGGCTTAAGCCTCAATCTCTGCTGGTCATTAGACTAAACAAAGCTGACCTGTCATTGTTGTGTCTGGTCATCGTCTGTCTGGAGCGGCTTTTGACCAGCACAATCTGTCAGCTGTGGCCTCATGGGCATGACAAGCCATCATACACACACACACACGGCGTGCCAAACACAATCAGCGTCCACAACAGCTGCAAAATGTTCTTTTCTCAGTTACATGATGATTCATGCTGAAAATCCTGACTGGACCTGAATACATCAGCTCTGTGTCTAGATAGGGAGGGAAAAGGGGCGTGTGCCGTAATCTGCACTACTAGATCAATAACACAAATATCTGAATGATTTCAAAGACTGGAGCTTTTCGCTGAGGACGATGACAAGCAAAACACATCAACAAATCATTCATGGTCACCTCAGAAAATAACAATGCCTTGTTTTCCTCACTCATGGCGACAATGAGAAGTGTTAATGATGATGCATATTGCTTTCAGACACAATACAGTAAAAATCAAACCTTGTGATATATTGCAAAACTATTATCAGTGATTAAATAATCAATAGATTGGTTTTCATTACATTATCTGTTATATTTTTTTTAATTTCACATAAAACACATTAGTTAGTAAAACGATAATTTGCACACTACTGACTAATAAAATGCATTTATATATATATATATATATATTATCCATACAACATAACGTTACTCACCAAACATCAGGCACTGGAAAGACGCGACTGACATCTCTGCAGCTTTAAACGATCGCAGTGAGAAATGCTCGCGTCAGTGCTTCAGTTCGCTCGTATGTGCATTATATGTGACTTACTGACCTCAATGTGCGCTACCGACGAGACGCACTAACACGAATTAATCATCGGAATTAAAAACAAAAGGTCAGTTGATGGGCAGACGAAGCGCGAGCCTGTCTGTCCGCACGAGAGAGATAACACTGAGCGGAACGGCAGGCGTGACTGCGAGGGAAACTAAACGGTAGGTTTGTCTGCTGCTCTTCTTGCAGTCAATGGATTTGCAGCGATAGATTGAGGATTTTGGAGGGTTTGATTCCTGGCGCAGTGACTGCAGGCGACCCGCTGCAGCGCCGCCGGGTCCTAAAAGCCGCGGATTTCTTTTAGTATGAAACTAGAATGAACGGGCTTCTGATGGAATTCTGACGTCGACCAATCGGAAAGCGCTTGAAAGCGATGTATAAATTCTAAAATTGATTCTATAATTGCAGGTACGTTTGGTGTCCCCGCTAAAATAAAGTAATTTTTTTATGGTTTTATATATATATATATATATATATATATATAAAACCATAAAAAATTACTAAATATATATATATATATATATATACATTTTTTTATTTATTATTTACTAATTGTTATGAATTACAAGATGTTATGTTTATTTTATAAGTGTCTTAAATAGCTGAAAATCTTACTTCTAGTAATTTTTCCCATCATGCATTGATGTGCAATCAAAATATTTTAAAGTACTTTTCTTTTGGCAACATTTTATTTATAAAAGTAATATCAAATTATACAGCATTAAATTATTTAATTTTTTTCTTTTTTGAAAATTTTTGGAAAATCGTCCATAAATCTGTCAACTGTTACCCGACCATATTTTGCCTTTAAATTGGTTAAGTTACAGGAAATAGTCACTTTCACTCACTCATAAGATCTGAAGCACTGAAAAGTGTCTGTGCTCTCTGAGAAAATATTTAAAGAAATTCTTTTACCAAGAGTTATTTTTAAGAACGTCAAGGCCTCTGTTACCACAATATCAAAAGGAAAACAATGTATTACTCACCTCACACTGGGTTATTTAAAGCTTTTAATCAAGTTCTCATTAGCATCATGTTTTCTTGGCATTTATGCCAGCAAGTGGGTGTAAAACTGTCAATTCTGTTACACTATTGTCAGCATTGTTACTTTACAGAGAGGGACAAATGTACCTGCAATTATAAAATCACTCATACATATGTATATATATATATATATATATATATGGGTAAATTCATAATGTAAATTAAAAACTAATTTGCAAAACCTCAGAATTTTGAGAAAATGTTACAGTTTTAAGTTTATAGATTGCAACTTAACTTAAAATTCTAAGTAAAAAACTGAATTGTGAACAATTTCCTTTTATTTTTTTATCCAATATGTGCTAACAAGCTTTGTTAAATAAAGACTGCACAACTATAATAACTCCAAACAGTCAATTACATACACAGCTTAAGATTTATTGTTTAGGACATAACAGTACTTTTTTTTTTTTTTACACCACAAATTTAATAAATGCAGTACTTCTGCAAAACTGCCATAGAAAGTTCAAGAACAACATTTCACATGCAGCCAACATAACTGCATAAACCAAGCGAGTCACTACAACCGCAACGACTACGGTAACAAGTTCATGAAAGGACCAAAAACTATTCAATCCACGTAACGATTTGTCCAACAACCTCATGACAGAATATATACAAGTCCATGGGATTCGACGCAACTGCTTATGAACAAAATCCAAATGCCTAGAACTGTTGTACGATGAGCTTTTTCTTGCCGTCATGGGAGAATTTGTTAGAGCGGAAAAGGTCGCTGTCGTAAAACGCAGACAGGTTGTGGATGTTAATCTGTCGGGCCTGAGAACAAAAAAGGCAGTGTTAGACACAAATTCGGAAATTACTTGCAACTTCGATTTTAACAATCTATTAGTTACCTTGTCCACCAGATCTTTTTCAGCAATCTCGATGGTGTCCTGCTGGGCTCCGTAACGATTGCGTTGATACGCGACCTGCTCGGAAACCAGCTGCTTCAGGATGAAGAGCAGCAGCTCGTTGTTGTCCCGTCTGAACGCCAGATACCGTGCGAATGTCTGTAAAAGTGCAAATGCAAGGCCGGTTACCAACTTAACCAAGATCAGATGCGATCTTTGGAGTAAGTACACTGCTCAAAAAACTAGGGAACCCTAAAATAACACACGCTAGATCTGAATGAATGAAATATTCTTAGGAAATACTTTGTTCTTTACATAGTTGAATGTGCTGACAACAAAATCACAGAAGAATTTAGGTGGAAAAACACTCTACAGGCTGATCCAACTTTGAAGAAATGTGCTTAAAACAAGTCAAAATGTGGCTCAGTAGTATGTGTGGCCTCCACGTGCCTGTATGACCTCCCTACAACACCTGGGCAGGATCTCATCTCGGTACATAATGGCAGTCAGGAAGTTCTCACCTTCCGCATGCTCCTCATCACGCTAAACTTCTGCGTGTCGATGAAGCTTTCTAGCATGACACGGATGGCCATGTTGACGTCATCCTCGAGCACGTAATCCCGCAGATGCATGCGAGCATGTGCCTCGGCCATGCGGATCATGGACTCTATGTGACGCACGGTGATCGGGATACTTCCTGTAGCCTGCGAGACAACATAGCTAACATTTCAGCATGCATTTTACAAAAACAATTGCAGAACGGCCTGAAAAATGGTTGGCTTCAAACACGACTCTTACCATAGACTCTCTTCGAAGGTCGCTGTAAATTCGGGCCACCTTGTCTTGGTCCATCTGGTTGAGTTTTGGTCGCACCCGCTCTTTGGCGTATATGATGTACTTTCTGAGCAGCTCCTGAGGGATGGGCGGGACATCGAAGGTGTTTGGCAGCATCACCTCCTCTAGACCGGCCACGCCGCCTTCTTTGTTGCTTGGGTGATGTTTGATATGGCTGCCTACCACGAAGCGAGCCAGCATTTCATCCTAAACCGAAGAGAATTATCGGTAAAGCGATTTAAAAAGTTTGTGCCATCACTGTTTAAGGGTGTTTACATGACAACACTACACTAAAAATTGAAAGGTCTGAGTATTTTTTTAGTAAATTTTTTATGTTTTTTTTTTGTTTTGTATACAAATGACAAATTGTGTCAAAATGACCCAGTTTGCAAGTAGCTATATGGTGATGGTAACTTCCCACATGTCTATAGTTTTAATATAGAAGTGAATAATTTCCCCTTATTTGTGGTTTATATAGAGATGACAAAAGTTTTCATGCCCCCCCCGCCAAAATGCCACTGACGTGTAAACTTTTACATTTTTATTTGACTGTAAACAGCCCAGATGTCAATGGACTTACCTGCACAGGGTCGACTGTGTCTCTTACGACGCACAGGACGTCAAATCGAGATATGATGGGCTCCGTCAGGTCCACGTTTTCAGAGAAAGTGAGAGACGGGTCGTAACGGCCACCTTTTAAGAGAAAGAAAACTTCCCTAAGAAAAATGATTGCTGCCAAAAAAACACTGCTGCAACTTCTAGTCCGTCAGAAAGTAATTAAGACCACGACTGCATTTTAGATTAGCATGCATCTCTTGAAGCGCCGGCAGCAGAATTGAAGTTACGACCCTCATTTAGACTTTCATTAAAACGCTCCCAGAACGCACCGATAGGATTGGCGGCAGCGATGACAGTGCAGCGAGCCTGCAGCGATGTGACGATACCAGCTTTAGAAATGGAGATGCTCTGCTGCTCCATGGCTTCATGGATGCTGGTCCTGTCCTGATCGTTCATCTAAATAATGAAGAAAAAAAATGGGATTACTTAAGCATTCACCTAAAAACTGGTTGAAAAGTGCATCAAAAATCTGCTTTCCACTCAATAAACGGCACAAGTTTGAAGATTGGCTCACCTTATCAAACTCATCAATGAGACAGACTCCTCGGTCCGCCAGCACCAAAGCTCCGGCCTCCAGCGTCCACTCTCGACTCACGGGATGACGTTGCACGTAAGCCGTCAGACCTACGGCGGAAGCGCCCTGACCTGTGGTGAAGACTGCGCGACTCGCAACCTTCTCGACGTATTTTAGGAACTGGGACTTGGCTGTGCCTGGATCTCCACATAGAAGAACGTTGATATCACCACGCACCTTGTGCTTCCCGCCTGTTGAGGGAGCCAGAAGACAACTGAGCAACTTTGACTCTGAAGGACTTTGAAGGACGTGCAAATTAATAGCTGTGAAGTAGGATACCTGGATTCTTGGCTTCGCCGCCAAACAGAGCAAGTGCCAGGCCGCGTTTGATGTCCTCATGCCCGTAGATAGAAGGACCAATACTTGCGAAAATCTGTCGGAAGGAATAAAGCTTAATCTTGAGAAACTCTTGATTATCCTGAAGTTAAAGCTCAAACTGTGCTATGCGATTGCTCACCCGTTCTCCGATGCGCTCATCTTTGGACAAAGCTACGATGGCTTTGACATCTTCGTCAGTGAGCTCTGCCACGGCCACGCCCTCATCTTTACGAGCGATGTGATTGGCCAGGATTACAGTAGCGAAGACAGGGAAGCCGTTAGCCATGTTGAGGGAGCCGTCGTAGTTGTTGTGGTAGATTCCTGTGAGCTCCTGCAAAAATAGACCATTTCAAAGATATACTTTATTTTAATTTCATTATATATATATATATATATATATATATATATATATATATATACACACACACAAAGTATTATTAGCGATTTAATATAGTAAAAACAAAAAAAAACACAAAAGCTGGATTTTACTTGAATATTTTATATAGTTATTTCATAGTTTATATCCTAAGTTGTTTGCTGAGGCTTTTTTCATTATTTAATATTTAATTTCATTGTAGTAATATAAATATAGAAAAACATTAATGTGAGCTTCAGCAAAAAAAAATATTTTTTTCTTTTATATAATTAGTGATATAAACATTATAAGAAATCACAGACATTTAGAAGAACAACTTATAATTTCAGCTTAATTTTTATCTACCATTTTTGGATACTTCCTTAAATTTATTGAAATAATATTTTAAATGTTAAATAGTGGAAAATGAACTATAAACACACATTTAGGAGGGTATAAACATTACTTAAATTTACCATTACTTTAAATATAGTTTACATTTTAAGGTCTAAATTTCAAGGCATATTTTATTTTCAGATTTATTTTAGTATTGTTCAGCTTTATAGAATTTATAGTCTTTTATTCATGGTTTAAGACCCAAATTAACAACAAAATTCATCCCAAGTTTCATCTGTTGTCTGGGATTTATGCAGCGCAGCTCCCATTTATTAAAGGGTATTTGATAAATATTGTATTCATCAGGGTGTGTTGACTCACAATCTCATCTCCGGGTTTGCAAGTGTCCACCAAATCAGCCAGCAGGATGGCGTCTTTGGAGCGAGGCAGGCGGCCCGCTGCCACTTTGCCTGGACTCTCCTGAATGGTGATACGCTGGTAGTTCTGGTACACGGTCTGTGAAAGGCAAGAACCTTAGTTAACATCAGAAGGAAAAAAAGAAACCGCTGCTTTCTGCTGCTATAGCAACAAATGGCAAAAACGAAAAGGCAAAAGCTGGTCTTTTAAGAGCACATTTACAGATAAGCAAAGAAGAAGAGAGAATTTTCTTCAAACATGCATTAGCTTATTATTAATCACCACTTGCTAAATTCTGTTTGAGCAAATAAAATAAATAAATAAATCTCTCAAAAACATATCACTAAATAATTAAATCCACCACTTTCTTTGAAGACTTTAAGATTCACCCAAATACATTATACTCTCGACTGCAAACCACGCAGATTTAGTTTTTTCCCCCTCACGCACCTGCTCCATGTTGATCTCGAACGGACCGAGCGACTGACACTCGGGACAGGAACCCGGCTTCACCTCCTGGTTCTGGGACTGGAAGAAGGGTCCCAAGATGAAGTTACACTTGTTACAGTTGTATTTGACCATACCGAGCTGCGGCAGAACTCCAGTGCAGCTGGTCACGACACCGCTGGTGCGGATGAGCTGGTTCAGGTGAAGCTGCCTGGAATACAATTTCCAAAATTAACAAATTTTATTTATTCATTTACTTAACTATCTATAAAAAGGAATACATCACATGTCTAAAATAGGTTAGGAAGTGAAGCTGTTCGTACCGGAGCGATCGAAGTTCTTCCACTAGCGGCAGGTTGCCAATGCGGACGTGGATTTCATGTGCGATTCTGTCGTATTTGGGGTACATGGCCAGCACCACCTCTTTGGCGGCTTCGTCAAAGATCTTCAGCATCTCTGCGGGAGCCTCCGGCAGAAAATATGCAAGCACATGCTCCCTGGAAGCCAGTTCTTCATAGTTCACCAGCAAACTTTCTTTATTTTCTGTAAGGAATCGCAAAATGTCAAGCTAACTCACCTCGCCACGCTTCAACTACATAAACGCCGTTTTTCCAGGCGACCACCCACCTTTGCACATGTCGCTGATGCGCTCTTTGAACACATTGTGTCCGTGCTCATCCACATGCGTGCGCAGGAAGTTCTTGAAGCGGTGGTAGATCTCCAGTCGCGGGGCGGCCATCGAAACCCACTCCCTGACCGTGTGGCCCTTCATGTCCTCCAGGTTCTCGATGCTTTCGATCATCTCCTCATCTTCGCCGTCAATCGCAACGCCCTCGGCTGCCCTCTCTGCGAGAACCCTCTGCCTCTTCGTGGGTCGTTTGTCGTCCTCGTCTTCACTGTCTGTCCATCACAAAACCACAAACAGGTTTAGATTACAGTCAAATTGAGTGGCTCGTGCTGTGGCCTTTTCGATGACAAACACGCACCATAAAGAAGCCCGCGTCCGATGCGGCCCATGCCATGGCCCTCTTCTCTATCGCGCCGTCTCATAGCCGCTTCTGCCTCTGCCCGAGCGCTTGGAGAAAGCTCACTGAGGTCTTCATCCTCATCTAGACCCTCCGCTTCATAGCGGTCCAGTTCTGGGATGGCACGGTAGTCTCTGTAAAAATTACAGTAAAAATGTTACCTGTGGTTCCATCCAAATTTATCCTTGCAAAATATTACATAAAACATCTGCAAATGTCAAACCAGCACATAATATCAATGACAGGCCAGTTTTCCTACATCATAAATTATTTGCACGCAGACTACATGTTTAATTCGGATTACGATGTTTAGAAACGCAACTGTACAATTTTTATGCAACATCCCAAAATTAACAATGTTTCATGTGACTAGGACAAGTTTTTTTAACAGGTTTCTTGAGGTCCCGAATGCAATAAACGCCCCCCTGCTCACCTCTCCATCCCAGCTCCGATCAGCTCCTCTCCATCTTCCTCTTCCTCATCAGCAATATGGTCTCCCAGAAGCCCCTCGGACTCGTCCTCAAACGGGGGCAGGTCTCTGCCAGGGCTGGAGGTCAGGTCACCCCGCCGTGAACCACGACTGGGGCTGGTGGCCATGTGAAACGACTCTGATGAATCCTGTTTTGAAGCCAAAACGTGTCAATGTTGTATACAGCAAAAAAAACTACATGCTAGAATAAGACTGAAGGCCAGTGAGGAAAATGCACGTAACGTGCAAAATAAGAGACAATAATACTTAAAAAACTAAATATATTGCTTTTGAAAAAAAGACCTGTCAGTCTGCTATGTTACTGAAGCTCTACTATCATCTAGCCTAATTTAAGAAATGTCAATAATAACTTAAACGAGGGTTGAACCACAACAAAGAACTAGTTTTACCCACGTGGGACTTTACTTTTCAGATACTTTCAACAGACAATATTCTTTATATGCATATACGATTTAAACTAAAATAAAAGCATACATTTCCGTCATATGTATAAAATGAGTATATTTTTTTGTGATAAACAAAATAATTTGACATTTATAGTCATAACAAAATATACATCCCACAGAAATCGAATTAAAATCATAACATGCGCAAATACGAACGCTTATTTATTGAATAACAAGTTATTACAATAAGTTACTTTTAAACAATATCTAAATCTTCACATTTCATCCGTACTACACAATCATACGAGACAAGCCATGCAAACTTCGCATAAATCGTTTGTGTACACTTTTTAAAACACGCTTGAGCGACACGTAAACGATTTATTTTTAAATACATAAATATTATACACAAATACACTCACCGCCATCTTCTCGCGTCCGTCCTGTGCAGCGACTCGACTGTACACTAGCTTTTCCCGGGAACGCTGATTTTTCGCGCGAAATGCTCCACGTGACCACAAAGCGCGCGAAGCTCTGTGAATATGTATCGAGGAAGCGCGTCCGAGCGCTGTGATTGGTTCTGCGGCAACCGCGTCGCTCCGAGCTGAGCGTTCATTGGTTTGACGAGGGAAAAGGGGCGGGGATGTTTGGATTTACAGCGAAAAGCTAGACTAGAGAGTGAAAGCTCGCATTTCTGTGTTAATAATTGTAAGCAGTGAGGACTCTCATAAGTGATGAATCTTTTTATGTTTATAAAAACGAACTACGTTTTTCCAGTTTCCATAGAAACTGATCGTTTCCATTAAATTCTTTCAAAAAATGAACTGCATTTTTAAGTACAGTATGTTATCATCAAGTGAGAATAAAAAGAACACAAAGAATGTAACTACAACAGTGATACTTAGAATATTTAATCAATCTTTTCCAACCTTGGACAACAATTGTATTATATTATTCTCTAGTGTATTAATTGGCCCCTAAAGTGCACACTGCCTTCATACTTTTCAAGTACCTCTCAACAGGATGTACAGAACTGGCACAGTCACTGCAAACGCAGCACATGTCAAGACTGTATTATATTTACTTGTTTTGTTAATATGCGCCTCCAGTCTTTTCTCAGTTTGACCGAGGCCTTGAACGACTGTCTCTGTATCGCATACAAAGAGCTGCGTGTCTCGGGTTTGGATGACTGGCTTCTCCAAGGGACGGGACTGCAGGGTCGTCTTGACCGCCTGCAGCTCAGTCTCAACCTTCCCCACATTGTACCCCAGCTGGTCCAGCTGCGGTTTAAGGCTTTCAATGAGCCCTTGGGCTCTGTGGCTGTGCTGGAGAATCTCTCGGATCGCTTCTTCCGAGGCCCTGGAAGCGGGGACGGTGGCAGCAGCTGGCGGGACGAATGCTGGTTTGGCTGTTTTCACATCTACACCTCCTTTCAAAGCCGTCCTGAGTGAGTCGATGAGATTACTGAGCTCATCTTGTTGCATTTTATGCATGCTGGCTTGCACCTTGATGGCCTCCTGTAGACTCACCGGTCCCTTCTGGGCCTCCAGCAACAAGCTCTTGAGCTCCTGTAAACGAACCCGGTTTATATAAGTGGAGCCCATCACGCCAATGATGGCACCTAAAACCGAACCAATGATGGACCAGTTTTTGGTACGTTCAGCCCTGGTCCTCTCTTTCTCGTGGCTTTCTCGAACTCCAGCGGAAAAGAGCGCAAACTTCTCTCGCTCGCCTTCCTCTGCGTTCTCGTAGGCTGTTCTGAGACGCCGTTCTTCCTGTAAACAACAACCAACTTTTACAATTGAGCAATCCATGTACATTATTTCTCACAATTCTCACATCAAAGAATCCTGAGAAGAAGAAAAAAAAGGGGAAAAAAAATCACATGTTCCAAAAAATATATTTGTCTGCACAACTGTTTCCAACATTGACATTTTCAGCAATAAATCAGCAGATTAGAATGATTTCTGAGAGGATCATGGCTTTAATAAACAGAATGTAAAAGAAACCAAGTGATCAGGGGCCTCATGTATAAAACTTTGCGTAGATTTCATCCTTAAAGTGTGCGTACGCACATAAGGCAGAATTTGCGTA
>JAUCMS010000049.1:1694447-1707868 GCA_032357445.1 Enteromius radiatus
ATGTGCGTGGAAAAATGCGTACGCATATTTCTATGCCCATTTTGTGCGTACGCAACGTTTATACATCAGGCCCCAGGAGCTTAATTTACACTGGTTCACCTCACCTGCAGTAACTTATGCTCCAGTGTTGCTAACTCCAAGTAATGTGCCTCTTCACGAGACACGCGGTCCAACCGGTCCCTCACTTCCTTCAGACGGACCTGGAGGGCCTCCAGGCTGGCGTGAGCTTCTCTGACGATTCCTCTGGCGACCATGAAGGCCTTTTCAGCCTATCAGCAAAACATGATTCATGACTTTCAAATGAATCCAATAGCAAGTGCGTAGACATTTTTTTTGGCAATCATAAAGGAATTTCTGAATCTGATGTGTTTTTTGGTTGCATATAAAATGTAGCCGATGTGTTACCTCCGTGACCTGGGACTGAGCGTCTCGGACTTCATTAAGCCCGACAAATTCCTCATATCGCTGCCACCAGTAGTTAACAGTCACTGCAGTGGTTTTCACTGCACTTCGCCCCCACTGCCTTCCCAGGTCTCCTGCGTATGATAACGCAGACGCTGTGCGCTCTTTAGCGGAGGTAATTTTATTCGGTTCATCTTTCGGACTTTGCTGCTGAGTGCAATAAGTTCTGTGGAGGCCCCACCGGGCCGGGCCGGACCCCTGGTGTCGGTAGAGACATGCGGAGACATAGCTGCTTGGAAATACAGTGTTCCCTCTGAACCTCATTGAAGAGCCTCATATGTGACGTCAAATACACAACCTGTAAACACACTAAAATGTATGGAGTTCGTGAGGTGATTAGTAAAGTGAAGCAAAGACGATCTAACTTTATTTGCATTTGCAAGCCTACAAGAAATAAAACATGTATATGGAGTAAATACTTAATATAAATAAATAAACACTGATAAATATTGACTAAATAGACAATTTAATTATATTTACTTTCGAATTCAGTTAGCATTTTGTCTGTGGCACAACACAGAATGAAGTTGTCCATGTTGGTTATTTACAAGAAAATAACTATTTATTTAAAATAACTTATTATTTCAAAGTAAAAATGACGGCGATTTTGCCATATTTATTCGTAAATACATTGAAAGTGACCCCCGATGAATGAACTGATAATGTTTACAGTTCTAACTGAAGTAATTTTAAGACATAAACGCACACAACTCATACCAGTGATTCTCCTTTTCGCGGTGTTTCTGCTCAGGTCAATGATTGCTCATGTTTACAGACTGTGTAGTAAAACATATAAATGTCTAAATTCCCGAAATGTCATCCTGCGGCACGAGCGCATTTCTTTCAGGCGCTAGCTGCTGCTCTTTTGGATAGATTCTCTATTTTTACGATTCAATTGAACCGATTCGCAAATATTTATAAGTATATAAGTATATATATATAAGTCACGCGACAATCATTAATATATAATTGAAAACAAATAGCAGTGTGGATATGTAAAGATTTGGAATGGAACATATTGGGGAAATGAACATCGCAACATCTGATACATTCGAATCTTCAACGACTCAAATGAGTCGAATCAGCGGCTGAACCTGTTCATTTACGCTAACCGTGCGAACGAACCCTTTCGCCAGGCACTCGACGGGAACACTACATCCGGGTAACCGCTGGGGTCCTGACAGCGCGGAAAAAAGGCTTAGCTAAATAATCTGAGCAGCAGCATGTCTGGAAGAGAAGGTAACAACTAAATAAAATACAAATGCTAAACACGATCTTTTAATGGCGTGTGAAATAAAACGCGATTGTGGAGTTGCTGATTATTCATTTCTGTTATACAATGCTATCTGCAGTAGCTATATTAGCACGTATCTCGTTTTAATCAATGGATTCGGGTCTCTTTTTTATGATGATAATTTTTATTGTAATTGTTTTTATGTTTTTAATTATTTAACTATGTTTACCCCTTATTCGTGTTATAATGGTATCCAAATATTTATGCAGGAGGTAAAAAGAAACCCCTCAAAGCTCCCAAGAAGCAGTCGAAGGAGGTGGATGACGTAAGTTTCTGTTGCAGTATTTATACATAAACACACGGCTTGTGGACACATGATTTTGAAATACCTGTGTCCGTTTCTACAGGAAGATATGGCTTTCAAACAGAAGCAGAAAGAGGATCAGAAAGCAATGGATCAGTTGAAAGCCAAGGCTGCTGGAAAAGGACCTTTAAGTAAGAGACACCAGACGTTGTTTCTGTATAGATAGTTTCTCTCTCGTCAACTAAACGATGTTTTCTTTTCTTTTCCCGTAGCTGGAGGAGGAATCAAGAAGTCTGGGAAGAAATGAATGTTTTATTGCATATTTGCTTGCTTATGATTTGGGTCCACAGTGGCAAAGTAAAATAGTTTTTTTTTAGTTACTCTTGTAAAGTAAACGTTAAGGAATAAAGTTTGTAATGACTGTAAATTCTTTGGTTGCGAAACATTCATGTGGCATTTAAAACAACAACAACAAAGTACATGCAGTCTCATGTAAACAGAAGTGTTCATAAAAGCTGATCCGTCTTTATACTCAGATCTCCAGAATCATACTTTCACGGTGTCATCTTGGTCTAACCTAAACACAAACAAAAATATTATTTGATTACCCCGTCATGTATTATTAATCATTGTGCTGCTGTTCATGCGTCTTACGCTTAAGCTGCTTACGTTTGTCCTTCAGTTCCACCTCTACTGGATAGTGGTCACTCACTTTTAGCGCCTGTGGAGACATTAAATAAATTCTGTAAGCTAATAACTCCTGTGTTTATGGTAAGTGTGATTAAATATCAGTTATTTACATCGTCCAATTTCAGTTTGTAGGCCTTCTGGAAGTTGAACGGTTTTGCAGAGTTGGCAACAACAGCTTCCAGCATGTCGTCTCCGTATACCACAATCCTGTGCATGAACACATCACATTAACGAGGATTTAAAAAAAAAAAAAACTAATTTTTATTATAGTGTAATTAATTACCGGTCATAAGTGTTGTCGTTTCTGGTGCTGGCTGTGGTGTCCTCGTCATCCGAGATCAGCCAGTGAAAGTTTTTGTCACTCCGGATGCGGATTTTTTTCATTTCTTTACCCGACACGTAACTCCCATCTGCGTTGAAGTCCCCCAAAATCATGACGTTCTGTACGGATATGCATGCAAATCGTATACACTTTGTTGTTTGTAAGCTCAAAAATGCATGGTATCTCATTGTTTTTGTTTAATATATATATATATATATATATATATATATATTCTCAAGTGTAGGTGACTAGTTTTGGAGAAATGTCATTTCGTCACCAATAGATGCCCTGCAGTGAATGGGTGCCGTCAGAATTAGTCCAAATATGTGTTGAAAACATCACAATCCACAAACCAAGTCTTGTGAAGCAAGAACTCTGTGTTTGTAGGAAACAAATCAGTCACAAATGTGTTTTTTTACTTTGAGTACTTAAAAAAAACAAATCCTTTATCAATAATACTGTTTTCTCCAGTGAAAAAGTTGTGAAGTATTCACAGATCAAGCATTGTTTACAAGCCAAAGCTAGTTCTAAACAATATGAGACCTCAAAAGGGGATAAAAAACTATGGTTTAATGTTAAAATGCCAAGATGGATTTGTTTCTTACACAAACACAGTTTTCCTCTTTGCAAAATGTGTGGATTACTTTTAGATTAGTGCTGTTTGGACTTATTCTGACGGCACCCATTCAGTGCAGAGCAAGTGACGTCATGCTACGTTCTCCAACTGTGATGAAGAAACAAGCATATCTACATCTTGGATGACCTGAGCATGATTGCATTTGATAAAATACTCATTTAAGTGCGAGTTCTGTTCAGTTGAAAACCCCCCAAACGTCTCAACAAATGCATGCTTGTCATAAAGGTGTTGTAGTGTTTTACATCAGTCTTCCATTTCGTCTTGACATCCTGAAACACGTCATACAGTTCGTCAAGCTCCTTCACTGAATCCTCAGGCTTGGTGTGGACGGGCATCAGCACCAAATCTTCCAACACTGACGGGAACACAGAAATTACCATCATTTATCTCCGAACACACCCCTCTGTCACTTCCCAACCCAGAGATTAATGTCAATTAGCCAGTCACGTTTATGCGTTATTGACTGTTAATAAGTTATTACACAATACAATTCAAGGAAACGCTACGAATACAAGCACATTTCCTATTAACCAAAAGTCAGGACCAGTCAAATTACATTGTGCATTAATGTGCTAATAGGCCTGTTTTACCTGTTTTGTGACATTTGAATCGCAGAATATACGGTTCTCTGGCGAAAGCGTCTTCATCTCCAGGCTGGTTATCTTCGTATTGGTAAGACCCAACCAAATCCACCAGGTCGTCCCTTCATATTTAAAACAGACCATGTAGTTCAATACAATAAATATATAAGACTGATGGTAACATTAGAATGTCAGCTTCTAATGTTAGCACACATTTGTGTTCAAACAGCCTGCTTTATGCTTTTATAGTCTCCGTCTAGAACTAAAACGATGCTCAAAATTTATTTTAATGGTGAGGTCAAGTTTTTAAATTCAGATAATTGCCACTGGCATGTACATATATTGTCATATATAGCTAAAAATATAAAATTGCAGACAGTTATAATGGTTTTACTAGCTATAATGGGAGTTTATACTGGTAATTTGTCTCCTTTTATTGGTGGCTTGATAAAACATTAATTAGTAATGATTTGATAAATGTCCCAAAACACAACGACACCAACATAAACAAGCGTTAACTGCGTATGCGGGCTTCGTGGACCTAACTTAACTTCCGGTAGACAGAATCAAAGTCCTTCAAGAGATACAACAAGCAAAATATGTTCGCTGTTTAAATCAGATGGATTAATTAAAAATGCAGAATCATTCTCTGCCAGAAGGAGGTGCTTTAAGCACGAAAAATGAGAGGTTTTTCCTGTAACGGCTGTAGACAAAGCAGCTCTGAGCTTATAAGCGCTCCCTTATATGCAGGATGACATGAAAATGACATTTTCTAAAGACAGTGATATAAAAACACCCACGCCTCGGTTTGATTTTTAAACGTGATTTACGTGGTTGTAGCCGGTGGCACTAACCAGACCGATAAACAAACACAGACCGGAAGTTATTGAGTAATATTTTATGGTTTCAGTAGGGTCAAATAAAGCCATTAGAGAATGTTCTCTATAGGTTGAATATTTAGGTCATCAAACAGACTACAACGTTCCAGAAAGGTTACATTATAAAAGTACCCTACAAAATATGAAATATTCTTTATGGCTTGTCCCAGAAAAACTCAATGAAAACTTCTGGAAATATTGATTTTGTTGTTATGAAAGTACAATGAAAGCAACCATTATGGAATGTTCTCTATTGGTTGTCTTTAAGTTGTCACCAAAACATCTTCCTGCACTGCAGAGATTTTTAGTCAGATTACTTAGCTTGTTTCAAGTAAAAACTTAATTCTGACTTGTTTTTTTTTCTGAAAACAAGAATTTAATTTTTACTTGTGAAAATCTTTCTTGATTGATATTTTGGCTGGAATCAAGGCAAAAAATCTAGGCATTTTTTGCAGTGGTTTGTTTCTGGTTACAAGAAGAAACATTTTTATTTGGTTTCCTAAAAACAAAACAGGAAGCAGATGGGAACATTAGGGAAATGTTCTATGTTTGCTGCACCCTTGTAAAATTAAATACGGCCTTCATCCCAGTTAAAAGTCTAATGCGTCTTCTTTACCTGTAGAGGAACATGAACTGTTCTTTGTAATTTCCTCGTCCCAGGCGTGTGCTGATCTCGCGTTTGTAATGGTGCGGCTTGTTGAACCTGTTGATGAGCAGTCACATTTACTACAGTCATGTAATAATTGGGGTTTTTCAAGAAAAATCACGCCTGTTTGACTCACTTATTCAGCTCTTTGAGAAAATTATCCATCGCATCTCCGCTAGAATCCACCACCTCCAGAATAACGATGATGTCATAGCGTGACACAATCTGAAGAAAGGGAGCGACGCAAAAACAAAGCATTACCCTAAACGTCATAGTAGCGTGAGGGATTATTAGACATTAAGATAAATCTCATGCATTTGACTCATTCGAGATGTCAGAGGTGATGTTTTGTGTGTATTTCTTGTGACTTTCTGTAGGTGTAGACCAGGCCCCACCTTGACCAGTGTTTTCAGCACGAACGGATCGGAGAGTTTAGATTTCCCAAATTTCTGGATGTTGAAAGAGGCGACCTTCATGATGCCTGTTAATAATGAAAATAAACCAAATTATATGTTTAGAATGACAATTTCTGTAGATCATGAATGCAAAGCTATGCAGAAGGACCTGTTTGAGGAGTCGCTAGATGAGTTTGAGATAAGCAGACTAGACAATCTAACCTTGAAATGGTCAAACAACACCTTAAAATGTGTTTCATGTTGTTTGAGTACATAAAAACAGTCAATCTGATAGCCCAAGAAAGAAATGGGCCCCTAAGCAGAGGCAGAACATGTCTAATCATTCAAGATTCAAGAAAGGTCTTTGTGAGGCCATTTTAGTGACTTGGTATTGGGCCAATAATTGGTGCAGGGGGTCTTTATGCCCGGAGGGTTTCTCTGAATGGGGCACAAATTAGTTCCAGTGCTCAGACGTTGCTAAGTGCACTTCAAAGCAGCGAAATCGCCTTTACATTGGAGTCACATATGGACGACAATCTGGCGTGAACATGACACCATCAACCGAAACCTTGTTTGTGACAAGCACTGTAGTTTAAACTCATAGTAAGTCATAGACTTACTGTATACAAAGTGTTTTCACATTCCAACTCATTCACCACCAAACAAGCAGAGACAAGTTTAGGGGCCTCATTTACATGATCTCCATTTGTGGGCTTCTTTCTCTTCTTTTTTAACCAAGAAAAAGTATCCAAATAACCCAACATGGATATAAAAACACAAGCACTAAAAAAAATGACTTAATAAATCTATAAATTAAGATAAATATTTAAAGAATCATGATTACATTGCCTGGACACTTGAAACTATGTATTCAATTGTTATAAGAATTGCTCAATTTAAGATTGAAGGACTACAAGAACTTACCTGGTCCAAAGAAGCACTGAAGAAAAGAGATTCCTAGACTGTAAAGATTCCTAAAGTCACCGGCATTACTTATATTGGACACATGTGACCTGATTGGCTAGACACTGGAACCTGTTGAGCGATTAGGCCCAGCCCCAATTTGGACATCCCTCAAGCAAGAGTTCCTCCCTCTGGGCAAACATTCACTAGGAAGTGGAACGCTGAAGCGTACAGGTGAGTTCAGATAAAACAATCATCCTTATTACAGCCACAAAACATTGAAAGGTGGAGAAATAATGACCTGGTTGGACAGAACGAGACGTTTCCGCTGTTCGAGCGCTGAGTCAACCTGTAAAGTAAGAAAGAAGCGAAAGAGCCTGTTTGCATCAGTCAGGTGTAACAGGAAGGTGCTGCCTTAAGGATGCAGTGTGGTTATTTTGGGAAATGCATAGAAAATGAATGACAAATTCTGCAGCTGAAGATAGATAAAGGGTTGTCCTGGACGCTAGTTGAAGTGGTTACTGGTTAAATGATAACATTAGGTTAAATATTTCTTTACACAGATGTTATGCTCAACGTTACAGGTGCTTTGTGTTCATGACTGTCACTGAGATGGAATTCATGTTCAGACAGTTCAGGTGTGTTGTTGTTTTCCCGCTTGAACTGCAGTCTGTGCCTTCATAGTGAAGTGAAATATGACTACAGTAGTTAAAGAGCGGTGAGCCAAAAACAACATTATAGCCACTAGGTTCAGAGGATTTGAGGAATTTAAAGAACGAGACATCATGTCAGGAAAATGGCGGGAAATGTTTATTCAGGTTTCAGTAGATAGACAGACAGAAAAACAGATAGATAGATAGATCGTCAAGCCTTTTATACAGTTACAGTTTCCTACCCTATGTGTAAATTAAGTTTCTCCTGTTGTAACAGCTGTAGTCTGTATGTTAATTAGGTTATGACACCCCTTTGTCTGAGATGTGCCACACCCACTCCCTTTCTACAACCGATCACCATTGTTCAAGATTTGATTATCTCAAATGCTGCAGAAACAACTGTTAACTTTCTTCTTTTGTATAACATTTAAGCCATTTTGGGAAATGAGTCTGATCAACCCTCTATTGTGGAGTAGAAACTGTGTCGGGGCAGACTACAGCAATTCCAACCAAGGTCACCAGCTATGTCATTACTTGGGTATAAAGGATACTGATTGGTTTAACGGTAGAAAAATGAGATTAGATTTCACATGCAATGTCTCACTCCCAAGACATATATCTGCCACCCAATACATTAGGGTGATGGAAGGAGTCCAGCTTTCCACCCCCAATCCCCCACAGACTGGTAATGCCCAGACACACATACAGAGAGATACACAACTTCTTCACGGCTGGGCTGTTCCACTCACGGCCTAATCAGCAACTTTCCCAAACATCCAGCACTATTTGTCAGGCTCTTGTTTTTGACAGCCAACACAGTTGGTCTTTAAACCTCAAAATACCTCAGAAGTATTGACACAGCAAAGAGAATATTTCCGTAATTAATCACATCTGTGAGGCCTCTACTTCTTTATTTTACGAGACATCTGCGCGACAGAAACCCTATCTGATTTAAAACAGGAAGTGGGCATGGTCTGTTTTCAAATGAACAGCCATTCATTATTTACAAGCTGCCTAACGTACAGCACAGGAAAACAAGACTTCAGTAAACAAAAGCTTCGGTAAGAGCAGACTATGTGTGTTTACTTCTAGAAAAATACATGTAAAATACATACAACATTTAATTTATATATAATAGCTTATATATACTTTTTTTTTTTTTTTTGCATTTAAACAAGTTCGAAGATCAAGTGTCTTAATAGTGTTTTCACTACATGCTGGTGCATTGGAGCTTCTTTTAATTCAATCCTCTCCATTCTTAGGATTATTTCATTACAACTTGCTATTGTTTTTTGAGTACATTTAGTTTCGAAATTGGCTGTGGTTTTCCTGCTGTCTCTGCCTGATCTGCTGTGGTCTTGCATATTCTGAAATGTCAGCTCTTTATAATCTATAAGGGTTTCCTTTGCATCCTTCAATTGTCTGTTAAACTTCCTTTGGCGATTTACTACAGGAAAATGGTATAGGACCTCCTCTATAGGTTTGCATTATGTACCGAACAGACCTGAAAACATGAAGCCAGTCTGAAGTGCCGTTGCGAATCTCGTGTGAGTTTGTGATGGTGTTCGCTTTTTTTTTTAAGGTCGACACCATGAAGATAGCATCTTTCAACATCAGACGTTTGGGTCCAAGCAAGCTGTCAGACAAAAACATAGTAAAATATCTCATTAAGGTGAGTTTATAAACTGACTGTTTAAGAAAATCACACGGTAAAAGCTCAGAAGTATTTTTAAATCAAACCACTCTTTCCTAGATCTTCTCTCGGTACAGTATAATCGTTCTTCTTGAGGTGGTGGACAAATCGGGCAAATCTATAGACAAATTTCTGAATGAGCTCAACAGCACGGGGTCTGTATAAACCTTCAGAGATTCTCTTCACCACCTGTAGCTCAAAAAGAGGAAACTCAAACCCCATATTTCCCTTTTTTCTCCTACAGAGCTAATAAAAAACGTCCCTTTACTATGGTGGGAAGCTCCAGGCTGGGACGGACTCTTTATAAGGAACAGTTTGTCTGTTTCTACAGGTACAGCATTTAGAAAATTGGAGCAAATAGCATCTGGTCTTCCTTTTGCCTTGATATTAGCACCGAAAAAACAAGCAAATATTTTTTGCTCTTTTCTAATAGAGAAAATGAGGCCGAACTGGTCGATACGTACCAATATGAAGACAATCAAGTGGGCGACGAGGACGCTTTCTCTCGGGAGCCCTTCATCTTACGTTTCCGCTGTAAACAAACAGGTAACCAGCCTCTGTTAAACCTTGAACCAGTCAGTGATAACGTGACTTCACAAAAAATAAAAAGCTTGTTCTGAAAAGCTTCTGTTCTATGAGATTAAATGGGATTTCAACATTAAAATGAACGTCATCAAAAAAGTAAAACCACCATAAAAGTGGTCTATGCAACTTATTTGAGAAACGGATTAAAACGGCAGTCATTATTCAATTGCTCATTGTAATTTTATGTTTCTACATGTACATAAATGTTTCAGGAGCTTAAAGAAATAGTACACCTAAAAAAGTAGTTCTGAACCTGTATGAATTTCTTTGTTCTTCCGAACACAAAGGGAGATATTTTGAAGAAAGTTTGTAACCAGGCTGATTTGGGTCACCATTGATTTCAAGTCAATGGTAGGTCAATGGTGACCCAAATCAGCCTGGTTACAAACGTTCTTCAACATATCTTAAATGATGACAGAATTTGTTATTTTGGGGGTGAACTATTCCTTTAATTAACTTCATTTTTGTCTCTTTCAGTGCTAAAAGATTTGGTGTTGATCCCTGTTCACACAAAGCCCAAGGACTCACAGAAGGAACTAGATGAACTATACGATGTCTTTCTGGATGTCAGAGATAAATGGGAAACGGATGTGAGTTTACCCCTACGCAAGCACAACTCATTCCAGAGGAAATCTATACATTTATTTGTTTTGGCTAAAGTGTCACATTAGTTTATCCATAGCGTAGATAAAAGAAATTCTTGCCCACCTGAAATACACAACTGCACTGCAAAAAAAAAAATATTTTCTAGCGTAGATTTTCTAGACAAGTAACAATTATTGTCTTGTTTTCGAGAAAAAAAAGTCAAAATGAAGTGACTTTACAGATAAATAATCTGAAAAGAAGTAAAAAAAAAAAAAATGAAAACAAGACAATGTCTTGAAAATCCTTCTTGATTTTTTTTAGATATTTTGTCTGGAATCAAGACAAAAAAAAATATAGGCTAGAAAATAATTTTTTTCTAGTTTTAGAGTTTGAAAGAAACCTCAACTGTCTTGCAGAACGTCATGATCCTTGGAGACTTCAACGCGGACGGCGCCTACGTCTCCAAGAAGAAGATGAAGTCCATTAGGATCCGCAGCGACCCTGATTTCCACTGGCTTATTGGGGACGATGTGGACACCACAGTTATCCACTCCAATGACCACAGTTACGACAGGTGAGGAGAAGAAATATACATCCACTCACCTTTCATCTGCTGCCCAATCCAACAACAGCAAACAGAGTCCCAATTGATTTCTGCACTACTTCTGGATTCAGATCTTCCACTTGGTAGACAGCCTCAAAATGTTGAGGCATGGTCCGATGCGGCAAAACTCGCACACAGTGTGGGCACAACACAGTCTCACGACCAATTCGTACATATTCGTACAAGGTGGCAAATTTGTCTAAACCCCAGTGATGGGTAAGTTTAGGGGTGGTGTCAGGTGTAGGTCATTAGTACAAATTCATACGAATTGGCAGCTCATAAAATACGTACGATATAGCAAAAATTGCATGAAATCTTATTTGTACGAATTAGCGACCTCGTAAAATATGTACGAATTGCCGTAAGACTTGGCTGGTAGACAGGGTGTAGGCGCCATATTGTGAAGGACAGGGCCAGATTTACTTACAGCTCGCACAGTCAGGATAAACATTAGTGACATAAAAGGCTGACCTAATACTATTTCATGCCATCGGGAAGTTACCGTAATTCCGAGATGACAACATGTCACATTTTACTCATAGCTTTCAATTTTGTCGAATGCAAAGGTAGCACTAAGAAGCCTCAAAATTATCCTGATGGTGGTAACATGGTACATCTTTCACTGGTCCAAGTCATATCTCTCAGACCATGAATTATGAATTCAGGAGCATGTGAGGGCTTTGACGATGAAATAGTTGCCATATAATCAAATAATTTGTATAGAGTAAAATGCTACGTGTTGTCATCTCGGAATTACAACATGACGCGAAGGCAGCTTTAATTTCCCTTTCCAGACACAAAATATATATTTTAAAGACATAGTTCATCCCCAAAAATTATTTCATTACCCTAATGTTGTTACAAACACGTAAGACTTTCATTAATCTTCAGTACACAAATTAAGATAATTTTGATGAAATCCGAGAGCTTTCAAAGAAAACAAAAATACTGACTCTATTCAGCACAAGCAGCTTCATAAAATTAAGGTTAAACCACCAATATCACATAAACTCTTTGAACAATGCCCTTACTACTTTTCCGCGCATTGAATTTAGTTGTTCCCTTGATATATATGCAGGGTCACACGTTAAAAATATCAAAAGTTTGTGTTCTGAAAATGAACAAAGATCTTACAGTTTTAGAACAACATATAGGTGATTAATTAATGATAGAATTATTTTGTTTTTTTGATGAACTATTCCTTTAAATAACAACACTTTAGAAAACTTGTTAACTATTAACTATGACTTTTCCCTCAAATTTGCTGCTTATTAATGGCAAAGCATCGGGTATGTAGAATAATATAATGTAGAACAAGGCTTTGATATGTGCTTAAATAGTTATATGCATGCTAATAAGCTACTAGGTGTAACCGTAAAATAAAGTGTAAGAATAAATTATGCAAGTTTATTTAATAGTAGTAGGCCTATGTAGCACATGTTTTGTGGTAGTTGGTTTATTACTTTTCTTTCTGTCACTATCTAACACCCCAAAAAAGCATGCCTTAACCCATTTTGTGCCTGTTATCATCAGCAATGGTTGTAACAGGTACAGAAAAATAAAATTGAGTGCCTTATGGCGTTGGTCATTCTGGAAATGCTCTGCTGTGTCTGTGTTTTACGGTACTGCACTCTCACGCTAATTTGCCCCGTTTAGTAAATCTGACCTACAGTCTGTACAATGGCATGCATTGTATAAAGTTCCCAGATCGCACAATTTTCCCAATATCCTTTTAATGACTTTTTTTGTCCACTGAATGTTTCTTTTATGAAAAGACATTCTGTCAGCTGAACAATTGAGATGTTGTTAATTAACGGCACAATCCATTTCTGTCCCTCACAGCGTCTTTTCCATTACTGTCAACATGGTGCTAACCCAGACTAAAGTTATATTTTCTGTTGTCATAAGTAGTGCAATAGTCTGGAAATAGAACAGGGCATCAGTTTCCTGTCGAGGACTCATTTGGTTATCAAATTATTATATTAAGTTCTATGGACTTCTGTCATGCAACTCGCGTCCGGTGAAGACAATGTGAATGTGAGATGAATTTTGGGGACCTGCAAGCACAAACTTTACACTGGTGCAAATGTGCAACATATGTGAAAATGGTGATGTCATGCAAGTTTATTATGTATTATTATTATGTTCAGTCTATAGAAATATGTGTACAGGTGCATATGTAACGGAGGCCAGCGAGTAAGTGCTGTGCAGGTAAACCTCACTCCCCTGACCTCAAAAAGAGGCGCTCT
>JAUCMS010000049.1:1728739-1738739 GCA_032357445.1 Enteromius radiatus
AGGCAGGTGTGTTTGATTAGGGTTGGAGCTAAACTCTGCAGGACACCGGCCCTCCAGGACCGAATTTGCCTACCCCTTGTCTACAAGATTAGGGTTATAGTTTAGTGTCAATCCATCTCCAGGCAGCTGTACTTTACATTTGACTGATTAAACTTCTGACTGTTTTGCTCCAAATCATCGTCTTTTGAAGAGCAGAAGACTTCTGTCCCACGCTGTGTTACCGAAACTCTGCACCAGCTCCATGCGGCACTGCTTTTCCAAGTGCTCTGTAGCATGCGCCGCCATGTCCCCTCGAACCTCAAGGGTCTTGAAGTGGTCAAAGTCACTTCGCCCAAGTTTGCGTAAGCGGCGAGCAGCAGAGCGGTAACACTTCCACGGCTGGGCCTCCAGCAGCAGAAACTCACAGAGAGACGCCAGTCTGGAGAGGAGAGACCGAAACGCGGCGTCTCCGTGATTCAGATGTACCCACATAGTCACCGCGAAACAGGTGCACAGCTGGAAACGAGGGCAGCCAAACCTGC
Source organism: Enteromius radiatus (assembly GCA_032357445.1). NCBI lineage: Eukaryota > Metazoa > Chordata > Actinopteri > Cypriniformes > Cyprinidae > Enteromius > Enteromius radiatus. Next base: position 1,729,261 of record JAUCMS010000049.1, read on the forward strand.
CCAAATAGGACTCTAGCACTGTCCGGCTCTCTGCATCATCTGTGATATCCAGGGGGATAAACTGGATATTCTGAGGAAAGGGGTTGGAGTTCTGCGCCCGGAGAATTAAATCCTGGTCCAGGTCAAATCCAAGAAGATACACTTCTCTTTTAGAAAAGTCACTTCCAGGGACCTCCTCGTGCAATAAATGCTTATACAGAGCAACAGACAAGTCCTGACAAACAAGGGGAATAATAAAGAGTTTGGTGATTATAAGCACATAGGTTAATATACCAAATTTTCGTATTGAAACCAATCAAGTGACAATATATGTGTGTGTGCTTATTTAAGCAAATGAGCCATTTACAGACAAACTAATGAAAATAATGAGAATTTACAGATAACGTCATAGATAAAAGACAAAATAATAATAATTTAAAAAAGCTTAATATCTAATAATAAACAGTATAACATGATGATTTAAATGCTAAATGAGCATATTTTACCCCTGAATTACATCCCACGTCCAGTATTAAAACGCGTTCAGAGCCCAGTCCGATGTTTTCCAGAAGTGTTTCCGGTATCAGACTCAGGCGATTCTCTGGTGGATTGAAGCTGTAATAATTGATGAAGTTTCCATAAAGAGCAGCTCCTGGATCTTCGTTTTCCTCTTCATTCACATGGGCAACGTGAGTCTCCATGTCCGTCCAACAACAAAATCATTCCTGACGGCGCGCGTTGCCATAAAACCTAGTTCCTCATTGAGGATCGCATACATACATTTATAAAGTCAGATGTTAAACACCGATATCTAGTTCATTGCTGTAAAATGTTACCTTTAAGATGATGGCGTTTATAAACTCACATGACAAATACGAGAAAAAAACGTTACTACATTTGTCCCTTCTCTTGCGCCGTACAGTTATGGAAGTAACTGCGCATGCGCACCATTTGCCTGACATTGAGAACAGAACTGCATTTCCTCATAGTCTGAATTGCAATTAAAACAGGTAAGACTCTACGTTTGGCATGTTTTATGTAAGTTCGGTAAAAATAAACGGCATTTATGTATAAAAGAAAGCTGACTGTAGCTTGTTTTCTGACTTTTTGGGTGAAAACAAAGGAATATGGTTTAGACTATACAGCTGCGAAGCTAACTCATGCTGGGGTGTTGTAAAACCGAAAAAGAATTTAATCAATAGTAAGATAAAAGATGTAATCAAATTATTAAATTTGGCAATGACATGTATATCTTGATTTTAAATCTAGAGCCACAAAGCTACACTATTTCCAGACTTTCTGTAGTGAAACCGTGCCACGTTTTTTTACGCACATACTATTCATATTTCAGATATGATTTTTTAAAAAAATATTTTAAAGTCTTTTCATATTGTGTATCCATGGGAATGTTAGTTTTGGGTTCTCATGCCGTTTCTGTGAAGGTTTGTTTTTGGTTTCCCCCAAAATAACCAAATGACAACCATATAAGAACATTAGGGGAACGTTCTGCGTTTTCTCAGATTCTACTGATAGTCTCGATCATCTTGAATTACGTATAACAGACTAAATGCAGACATCAAACACACATCTCTGTAATGTATTTGTGCTATCTGTACACAGATCCGTCATGCTCAGCGGGAAGCGCATCGCTGATGTGGGCTACAAGCTCTTCTCGGGCTCCATGATGCTGTTGACGGTGTACGGCGGATACCTGTGTGTCCTGAGGGCTCAGCGATACATGCAGAGACAGAAACAGCTGGAGCTGGCGCAGAGTGAGAGCGCGGCTTCAGAAACCATTAAAGACTGACGACACGGGCTGTACATAATCACTTAACGGGACACTGAGTGGGACAGGATATGGTCCAGCAGAAACCCACCTGCATCATGACCCTCGAAGGGTTTACTTGCCTTTTTGTGGATTTCAGTGAGATCTTGTGTGTTGTAATATATTAAATGTTTCTTGTACGATCATGTGTGTTTGTGCATGTCTGTAGGGTTCAGTTGTGAAATGTTTCAATTTTGCCCTGCTTTTAAAGGTTGAAACAAGCTGAATATTAATCTAAATGAGTATATTACGTATAATAAGTTTAATAAGTTTTAATTGGTAATCCTACACCTAAAACGCCTGAACTATGAAAATAAAGCTGAAATAAAACACAATTAATGAATAACAAATGAAAAATATGGCCGTGGTAAAAATTCAAAATGTAAACAAAACCACATATAATCACTAAAACTTAAAAAAAAAAATATATATATATATATAAAAATAAAAGCCAATTTAAAATACTAAAATAATATCAAAATAACAGTTTTATTCACCATACCAACTGGTTTTGCTTTAGGCATTTAAATATTGATGCATTGTGCTTTTAATGCTCTTCACAAAAACTCATTTTTCTGCAACAAGATTTGACTTGAAACTGTAACTGTGGGAAGCCTAAACTTATGTTTTCAGATTTTATTTCCCCACGTAATTGTTTAATCTACCCTGATTGCAATCAAAAAGCATCTCATTACAGGACAAAGGCCCAGCTTTCATTTTAATAACCTTATTTGGTTTCCAAAAATAAAAAAAGTGGAATGAAAAACAGCACAGGAAACAAAATTACAAACACATCAGTAACCAAAACGGACAACGAAAAGAAACCAACTGCACAACGAAACTCAAGTACATCTGACCATTAAAATCTGGAGAGAATCTTCTTCCCTGACTTCAGTAAAATATGAAGCGCGGAGAAGAAACGTCCTCTCAGCTCCCAAGACAAAGGAAACGAGGGAATGCAAATATCACTAATTTAATCGTTTTCTCTTTCACAAGCTTCTCATAGTGGCCATATTGTCATTACTGTCCCGTCGTCACTGGAATGACGCCCAAACTCTGTCATCGAGTCTCAAAAGTCCCACAGCAGGGTGGTTTCATTGGTGCTTCGCCGTTTTTTGGTGTCGGAGTGAGGTACAGGGATGAGGATATTTTTCTGGGAAACGAGTTCTTTGTGCGCAAGGCCACATTGGAGGGAGTGTCACCAGTTGTTGTGGTTCTGGCTCCAGGGTTTGGAGCCAAAATGGCCGTTGGTGCCGTTTTCGCCTCGGGATAAAGTCGTCTTAAGACGCTCTTTGGGTGTTGTTTCGGTTTCTTCCTCCGAGCTGCTTTCGATGTCGCTGCGGTCATCTTTAGACACCTGGAACGATATTTGGGGTATTAGCTGTAGTACTTATAATGGTTTGGGTAGCATCTTTAATTAGTTTAGCGGTGATAATTCAAGCCTAATCCAAATGGCTGTTTTTAATTAAATTACCATTTTGGTACAATAATCCAGCTGGAAAATGTTGGCGGCCCTCCACTAGAGGGCGCTTGGGTGCTTTAAAAAGCTAGATGAGTTTGCTTTCTTCTTCAGATCTGCAGAAATGTAGCATTGCATGACTTGCTCACCAACGGACCCATTGAAGTGAATGGGTGCCGTCAGAATTTAATCAGTTCAAACAGCTCATAAAAACATCCACACCACTTCAGTCCATCAGGTAACATCTCGAAAAGCCAGAAGCCGCGTGTTTATAAGAAACAAATCCATCATTAAGAGGTTTTAACTTCAAATTGTTGCTTTTGGCTATAATATGACTCCATAATCATATTATGACATATAATAAATCCCTCTAAAATATAAACTCAATCTCCTGTTGTCCTCTCACGTCAAAATCTTCCAACAGTTCAGAGCTAGCAATGTTTGATCTATGCAGACTTCGCTCCTGATTCAGTCAAGATGACTTTTCACTGGAGGAAGTGTTGTTATGGATTATGGAGTCATATTTTAGCCATATTTAACAGACAGTTTAAAGTTAAAATGTCTTAATGACAGATTTGTTTCTTGCAAACATGTAGCTTTTCACGTCACAGTGGTGTGGATCATTGGTGCGTGTTATTTTTATCAGCTGTTTGGACTCTCATTCTGACGGCACCCATTCACATCCATTGGTGAGCAAGTGATGCGACGCTACAGTTCTCTTAATTTGATGAAAACACAAACTCCTCTACATCTTGAAAGGCCTGAGGGAGAGTAAATGTTGAGCAAAAGTGAATTTTTGGAGTAAACTAGTTTAATTCAGGTCGCTACCAGGAAATCAAGTAAAGCAGACTTACAGCTGAAGAAACTGAGAGAGAGTGAAAGACTCTAAAGGGAGCGAGAAAGAGCGAAAGATTTCTATCAGGACAGAAGCTGAAAGATGGGAACAGGCTTCCAGCAGCTAGAGAGGGGAAAGATAAACCAGTTCTGCAGGAGAGAAAGAGAAAAAGAGGAGACGCGTGTAACTACACATCATATACGGGGCCGTCCTGAACACGTGGCTAGCGGCGGGTTTGTGCGCACCTTTCCTCTCATGATGGCTTTGAAGGCGATGCGGGCGATGAGGTAGGACCAGATGATGTGCAGCACCTGCAGCACCAGCAGCAGAGTGTTAAAGACCCACCAGGACGGGTACGGCCCGATGATGTCCCAGCTCTCGAAGAGCGTCGTGTTCAGAATCCTGCAACAACAAAACACCTCATCTGAACAACTGGACGCAGCTTTATGATGGATTATGGGGTCACATTTATGCCAAAAGCAACAGTTTGAAGTTAAAACGTTTTAGTGATAGATCCGTTTCTTGCACAAACAGCTTTAGGCTTCACAAGAACTGGAATGGTTTTGATAACTTGTGGATCATTGTGATGTTTTTATCAGGACTCTCGTTCTGACGGCACCCATTGGCGAGTAAGGGATTTCACGCTACACTTCTCCGAATCTGATGAACAAACAAACTCTTCTGATTTATGTCTGATTTACTATTTTGCATACTACTAATAATGTACTATATATTAACTAAAAATGTGTACTTGTGTACAAAAATTTGTTGTTATATCAGATTTTTAAACGGATTTAAAAAGAAAAGCATTAAAAACATCTATGTTTACATCCAAAGTTGCGAATTTAACAGGAAATATCTCAGAAACTATTGTGAATAAAGTGGTTTCCGTCTAAATGATCACATTCAAAACAATTTCAGTGGAGTGCATATGATTTTTAAATCACATTTTAAAGACTTTGTGCTAATTTTGGTGTTGCTATCTATTTTTTTTTTTACATTTATGATGTATCATAAAAATCACCTAAATAAATAAATACATTGAAACAGGGTTAAAATATGTAGAATCTTTCAAAATAATTTACCAATTTTGGCAACATTTTATAACATAAGCATTCCGATAATAATAATAATAATAATAATAATTTACATTAACATTAATTAGTTGTTTTGATAAAAAAAATTTTATATAAAAGTAAAATTAATCTTTGAATTATTATTATTTTTTACTCATTTTAAAAATAAAATGTAATAATATAAAATAAATAAAATATATAATGAGATTTCTTTTTTTTTATTTAACATTGATTGTATTATTCTTATATTTTTGTATTTTAATGTGGATTTAAGTAAAGGCCATTCCACACACACACACACATCTTCTTTAATTTTTACATTTACATTTTTTCTAAAAAGCTTGACCCTTTCAGCACGTTTGATACTCATTTCAGCATTAATAATATAAATACCACATTAACATTAATATGCATTTAGCAGTAATATGAAGTACAATGTAAAGTGATATAAGCAAGCAACAAGAGTCTGCCGTGTTGTGAATGAATCGTGGCTGAAGGGCGTTGTTAACCCTTCACTCATAATTCATTACATAAATAATAAACAGTGGATTTTACTGAAATATGTGACGCGTGGAACAGCTTCGATGCGATGTTATTGATTGATTGTGTTCGCGAGGGTGCTGAAGCATAGCCCTGCTGTCTCGTGAATAAAACACAGCTGCTGACCAATCAGAGTCGAGGACTGGAATCAACCGCTTTATCAGACAGTATGAGGAATCTTTAAGACGTCTAGTATATAGTGATTTCTTCATGTAATATCCTGCTGATGGAGTCTGTGCTGGAGGTCATCATGATACCAAAACCCAGACACTGAATCCAGCCGCTCGGGTTTCTCTCTGCAGGAGACCATCAGTGCCTCTCAAACACACTTAAGTGGCGTATTAAATGATCATGACACACACACACACACACACAGAGATACTGACCAGAAGGGGTAAATGATCAATCTTGTCCCGAAGAAGATCATCCCGAACACCACAAACAAGAAGTCACATAAACGCTGGTATTTGGCATAGTTTGCTAACTTTGCAGCCTATAAGATAAAAACAAAGAAATTAAATAAATAAATAAAGCAAAATTCATTAAAAATGCATTTGGAAAAATACAGTGAGAAGATTGTTTACATTCATGCATGTTTTAATACTGGTTATTAAAATAAATCATGCAAAACACTGCTTTTTTTGTTTTTTTTATTAAAATTTCTTTTAAATTTTTTAAATAAAACATTTACTCAGTGAAGTTTTTATTATTATTATTAAAATATAATTATTTAGAAATATATAATTATTTATTTATTATTATTAAAATATAATTGTAATTCAAATCTTTAAAAATATTAAATAAATAAAAAATAATAAATATAATATTAAATTATTAAATATAAAAATAACTAATGACAATAACTAAATATAATATTAATATTAAATATAAAAATAACTAATAAAAAAATTACAAAAACGCAAAAAAGAAAATGACTATAAAATTAAAATGACAACAGAAAGTGTAAAAACTCTAAATATTAATAGAAGTATATTAAGGATACTAAATGTGCATCATTTAAATGCTAATTTTTAAATGGTAATAAAAATATTTGGTATCTGTCTATAATAAAAATAACAATAAATAGTGCTTTCAAATGTTTCGCATCTAAAACAAGTTTTTGTTAACGTGTGTGTGTACTGTGAATATTTATTACGTATATATAAATACACACACACACACGTACGTGCAGTTTTTCAGAAAAAATATTGATATATTAACAAATATAACAAATTATATGAGTATATGTATATTATACATATATATGTATTTTATATATAGTAATTTTTGTGCAATTTTATCTCGAAATCTAGACAAACATTGATTTATAAAGCAATTATTCATGTATAGAGTAAAACACAAAGACTTTATTCAGTAGAAAGTTTGCCATGGCTCCTCAGTTCAAAGCTGGCTGATGAATATGATTGATAATAACGTGCCTGGACCCTCAGGCGCTCTCACCTCCAGCAGAAAGTCAGAAGCGTCGTGAACGCACATGACCAGACTGCCCACGCGCAACATGTTATTTACATACGAGAAACTGATCAGGCTGATGGTGGCCAGGTGATGCACGAACATGATGAGGAAATCCTGCAGAAATACGCCAGAAACATGTTAAACGCATGGAAATGTGATGCAAATCAAACCCCGGCGCACAAAACCCAACTCAGATTTCTAACTTTTCCCTTCAGATTGCTTAAAGAGGAACTCTGTGTTACGATCTAACACAGCTCTGGGCTCATAATGACCACGGCTGAGGGCTGGATCTTAAACAAATAGACCAGCCGCACCCTGAAGACGCTCGCCAGAAACAGAAAAAACTACAGAGAAACAAAAGCCACGTGCGTCTGACAGCTGCCCGGTTTATTCTGCTGTAGTTTCAGGCCGTCTCTTGAGTGGGTTTAATCTGGGTCACATGACAGAGCTGTATTTTGACCTTGAGAGTTGATGCGTTTATACTTGTATAAAAAGTACTTTGAATATGTACTGTATGTCTGGCATGGTGGGAAGTTGTGAGAGGAGAGAAGTGAGTTAAAAGTACTGAACACAATAGAAAAGGGATTTGATTGAGAAACACTGACCTTTCTTTTGATGTCTGTGAACTGTGAGAACATGAGCGACCAGTAGAAGGCCAGTTCTGTTACATAATAATAATACAGGCCTGAGGTCAGCACCTATGACACACACACACACAAAAGATTACAGAGTAGAAACCACATCTGAGCATGAAACAGTTGGGTTTTTCTGTAATGTGAAGCCTTATTTATTATGAATTTCTTTCGAAATCCTCATTTTTAAAATCACAAATGAATATAATTAAATAACGATACATGCATATTTAAAAATGTGTGTATAATTAAAAATGTGAAAAAAAACATATAAATATATATATTTTTTGGCAAGTTGCCCAGAAAAAAAAAAAAAAAAAAGTATAATCTTTGTTTCGTTTAAGACAAACGTTTTTAATCAGTAATAATAATAATAATAATAATAATAATAAAAAAAAAAAATATATATATATATATATATATATATATTAATAAAATGAAGTCAAGAACCTTATTCACAAGAACTAATAAAAATGACAAAACAAAACAAATTACTATAACTAAAAAATGTAAATATTCAAATTAAAATTAAAATATGAAAACAATAATAAATGCTAATACGATTAACAAATACTAATACTAAATACTAGTATATTAATGATACTAAAATAACATGCATTTCTAAATGTTAAATAAATCATTTTATTTATTCATTCATTTTTATTTAAAATATAAATAAAAATTCTTGCATTCTTCATTTGGAATAATTTATATAATTCATTAAAATAATGATAATGAAAATAAAATAAAATAATGATATTAATAATTAATTAAAAAAATATATATATATTTTTGATGCATTTACTTAAAAAAACTTGTTTAAAATATGCATAAAATAAAAATCATGAAATTATTTGTAGCATCATAGCTCTTTTTTATGACTATGTACTTTACTTTTTTGTTTTACTTTTTGTATTTTAAAACATAATGAGGAAAAAAATTCCCGAAAATGTTCAAGTTCAAGTTCACCGTTACGTTTCATTTGAACCCACATCAGAAAAGAGAAACATTTTAAGCGTTACCTGATAAGGGTAATTGTACCAGCAGTGTTTCGTATCCCACATCCAGGGCGTCTAAAACACACACACATTAAAAAATACAATAAATGGCCCAAACAGTGATTTCTTCTGTAATTCTGCATCCTTTCTGTAACTCACCTGCCACAGGAAATGGATCCCATACGTAAATATACACAGATAGAATGTAAACCTCCACCTGCAGAGAAAACAAAGGACAAACTCAAACACACGGCTGTATACGAGACAAACCACACTGAATCCAATCACATGTGTTGGGAAACATGGCAGCCAGAGGTCGGATGTCACGGCTCAACCACAGAGAATGAGACAGGATCTTTTGTTTGAGTCTGACGTGGCTAAATCAGAATAGATCCCACAAAATATATGACCGATGTGTAATAGTTTCCCATGCCAAGCACAACAACCCGCTCCTCCAACATCAACATGCTTTTATATTTTCACTGCCATCTCATCGAGAGCGCTTCCTGTGAAACCGACCAATGGAGGACGAGACTCCGCCCACTGTTTCACTGACATTTCATATAATTCCTCAAAGATTTCTAATGAACCATTACATTAAACTATTAGCATTAGCTTGTGTAGTAATAGTTAAATAGCTTATCGTAGAGACTTCTAGT
>JAUCMS010000049.1:1747199-1761966 GCA_032357445.1 Enteromius radiatus
TACATACCTTCTATGTACATATCAGACAACAATTTAAAATATTCTCTCAATGCATTCTAGGGCACCTTTAAATAATAAATGCAATGAAATATATTGTTAATTAAATTCAAAGACGTAGTCAAACAACTTTACACATATTTATGACAATGCATGTAAGCTAAAACCAATGTTTGACTCAGGAAAACCCAGCACTAGAGCTGTCTGGAGCATTAACTATTCAGTGACAGACTGAACTCTAGAGGGAAGGATCCTGGAAACGGGTGATGACACATTTCCAGAACCTAAACCTCTTGAGCAAACGGCCCTCTGAATGCCAGCGTGACTCCTGAGGAGTCATTATGATCCAATGTTATCGGCACGACAGTTGAACACATTCCTTTGAGAGAATGAGCCCAAACAAGTGCTTGTGTGTGTGTGTGTGTGTGTGTGTGTGAGAGTGTAATTATTCTGCTGTGAATGAAGGTTGAGTGAATGTTTTGAGTCCTCAGGGAATAAAGAAACAAAAAGCGTATGTAACTCATGCCAAGAGCACAGTGACACACTTCAATTGAATGCCACACTGAAAAAAAGGGATAAATCTGCAAAAAAAAAATTAAATAAGCAATAAACAAATATGTGTTAGTGCTTGTAAAAACTATTAAATGTGATTAACCATCCAAAATAAGAGTTTTTGCAAACATAATGTGTATATTTTTTAATAAATATACAAATGCATGGATGTATATATGTATTTATTTAATATATATCGCAATTATTAATTTTTTACAGCACTGGTACATTAAGCTAATATATGCATTAACATTTAATTTTATGGAAAAATATGGCAAAAAGCAATTTATGGAAAAACCTTTTTTTTTAGGGTGCAAGGTTGCCAGAATTGGGAAGGTAAAACAAATAAAAATACAATTTTAAATATTTATTAGATTGGATTTAGAAAGTAATTAGTAATTAGTAAAAAGTAACGTAATACTTCTTAAAGTAATTGGTACAGAAATCTAATTTCACTGTTAATTAGTTTTTTGTTTTTTTTTAAGACTAACTTACCCAGAACTGCATATAATTCAGCTGATTTTTACATTTTATTCTTACAAACGTGATATCTAACCTATTTTTTCCTTTGTATTTACAGCATTTCCTGATTCATGCAGTGATTACAATAGTTATCCTGTCTGTAAAACAGGCCAACAATACGAAACGAGAACTTTGAACTTTGAGTTTCATAAAAACTATCTGCAAGGACATCCAAAAAAACTCAAATAAAAAGCCCCTGCGAGTGCCTAGCTCGTCACATCAACACTATCTGTGGTCGCCGCTGATGAATAAATGAAGAGAGACACCACTGATGTCATCCTGACCGACCGCATGCAGACCAACCCCCTCTGGACCAACTAGGCTAATTGGCCTCCTCAGAGGCTCAGCCAGACCCAAGACACGAGGACGACGCTCTTCCACGAAAACCAAGCAGGCCAGCACAACAACGAACGATCACCCAGAGCCGCTGCAATGCGTCAGGCCTCATAAACCTGAACGCTCCTCAAGAGATACACCGAACAGTTCAAATTCGTCTGAAGAATGAGGTCTGGCGGGATTCCCGAGACTCGCTTATCCAGAAAACGAAGCTTTAGGTTTCGCTCGAGGTACATCAATCAGCTTCTTCTGACGTTAAAAACACTCTTAAACGTTACTTGTAAAGGGATAGTTCACCCAAAAATTAGCCCCAGGGCATCAAAGATGTAGGTGCTTTTGTTTCTTCAGTAGGCCACAAACTTAGATTTTTAAGTCAAACCGTTGCAGTCTGTCAGTCATATAATGGACGTCAATGGGTACCAAACGTTTCAAAGCTCTGAGAGTCAACAAACTGAGGTGTTGAACAGTGAACTGAACAGTGTTTTTTACCTCTTATACACCACAATATCCGACTGTCCTGAGCTTATTTACAACGTGTGACGCTCTGGCACATAGATATACACACATAGATATAGATCCGTACGTATCGCAGCCCGTAGAAACAGTCACTAATGAGGAATCTATGTATAGATATCTATATTCAGAGTTCAGGTCGGTCCGAAATTATGGTAAAAATTACATACGGTTCAGTTTTTTGCACAGACCAATCGTTTCGTGCATCATCACGAGCCACTGGGTTTCATTTGGTTTTGTCGGTGTATGTTTTTTGGTACCCATTATATGCATTAACGGTTTGAGTTAAAAATCTTCCTACATCTACATCTTGGGATGCCCTGGAGGTCGACGGAGATAAACATCCCATTATCATTATTGAGTCAACTATTTCACACTTTTAAGAAGAAGCCTAGCACTTTTGGTGATGGCATGTGTCTTAGGTAGTCCTAGACTGGTTTCAGTTGCTATTTTTAGCGACGTGCCGCAAACCACGCAAGCAAAACTGGTCAGACTTAAACTTTCAACCGTTTCAAAAGAACTGGTGCGACCAGACACAAAACCACAAATACCTTTACCCCAACTGGATTCGGAAGAAGTCGTAGTGTCTCTCTTAACAGGTTACTCGAGATACTTAACATACTACACCTCGACCAACTCTAAAGCAGCCGAAGCAACCTTGGAGTTGCACTCAAACACCTATTATATATGAATCCAGCCATTATTCAGCAGCAAGCACCGCAGTTCTGCTTGTGACCCTAATGGACCCAGTTTTTCTCATAAGCGCTGGGTTTTAGATGTCACACGAGATCCCACCCGGCTGAGAACGCTCTGGAATGTTTCTGCAGTCTATTATTAGTCCTAAATCTAAAATATTAGCTCAAGACGTCTTCCTGCAGAAAACCAACAGCAGATGGAGCGACGCTGCTGTGACAGACAGCCCTTGGTTTGGTGCAACTTGCCATTTTTAAAGGTTTAGTTTGTGTGAAAATTCAAAGCGTGCGAAGAAAAGGAATAATACGACCCAAAACTGCGCTTCTTCACACTTAAACGGGTAAAAGATGTCCATAAGACCATAAAGCTAATAGTGCACTCCTTTAATTTGCACGCTTTGAATTTGAAATAATTCAATAGTTTTGAATCCGAAGGGAAAGGTGATGTCATTCGCCTAAACTCCGCCTCTAGAGTGAATAATCAGATTTTCATCACAGATCACGAAAGTTGTCTGAACGTTTTGCTCAGGTGGTGACGCGAACGTTGCGGCAACGTTGTGCGGGGGTGTCGGTCAGGGGGCGATGCAAACGTTGTGGCAACGTTGTGCGGAGGTGTCACTCAGGGGAGACGCGAACGTTGAGGCAACGTTGTGCAGAGGTGTTGGTCAGGGGGCGACGCAAACATTTTCCGAAGTTAGTATTGTCCAGGGGGCCCACCCGACCCATAATCCGTCCCTGGCCCCACCCACTGGCTTTCAGCCACTAATGACATGAAACTATAAAATAATAAATCATGATAAATCATGATTTCTTTAAACAACATACAGACTTCACTTCGCAAACAGAACTGGTACCCATTCACCTTCATAGTATGGAAAAGAGCAGCGTGAACATTGCTCCAAACGCCTCCTGTCATGTACCACATTAAAAAAAAAGTCTTTAAAACCATCAAAGAACATGAGGGTGAGTAATCCATGAAAGAAAACAGTAGTTCGCATTTGAGTGCGCTGTGCCTTTAAAAGCAAGCTTTCCCACACTGACACACAAGTTAGTATTCAAAGCATAGCTGAGACATGACACTGCACATGTTTACACAGTACAAGCATCACAGCTCTTCCTAAAGGTGTGGTGCTCGTTTCTGAGACTATTTCCAGATATTACAGTGTCAAAATCAACATTAGGTAACTCTATATCATCACACATGTTCGTGCATTTCTGGTCAATAAGGAAGTTCCACTAAAAAAGCATGCTTTCTTTAAGGGAGAGTGCAGTCTTAAGGGTGAAAAAAATACACATACATAGACTTTAAGCAAAGAAAAACAAACGCAATCCTCTTTTCTCAGTCTAGGCCTTAAGCTGGTCAGCTGACAGATGCGTCGGGCTGAAAGTTCATAACCTGAAGGGTTCCTGCAATTCCTCTCAAGCTCATCCAGCCCGACTGGACAGCTTCTTTTTAAACGTTCAGACACGTGCAAGCCTTTAACTTTCAATATCACGGCATGGGGAAGCATGTGATGCGCGTTTACAGCATTGATATCCATACATCAGCTGAGAAGTTCTGGATGGCCAGAGGCGCCAAAAGGCGTCCAATCAAACGCATAACATACCTCTCGAAGACGATCCGCACCGCGAAGATCCCCAAGGCCAGCGGCAGCGCGGAGAACAAGTGACCGGCTTTAGGGTACTCCACCCCGGGCGCTGGGTCGGCAAGATCCGCCCAAGTGACATTGTGCGGAAGCCAGAAGCGCTCGTTCCAGAACCAGGCTGAGAGCGCAGCCATGTTAGGAGGAAAACTAGATATTCAGAGAGAAGAGAGGACGTAAAGAAAGAAAATATGCGGGTGGCAAACGATTCACCGCCCCCTTTCTCCCTCTCTCTCTCTCTCTCTCTCTCTCTCTCTCTCTCTTCTTCTTCTTCTTGCGCGTGTGGACGTGTTGAAGGTGTTTCCACACCCGTGATGAAGTGATGCATGAGGAAGTGTGCGCACTACGTAGTCCTCACAACATGTTACGACACACAATTCTCGTTAATAACACATAATGTATATGGTAGAGAAATGTATTGCTCTGGTGGATGTTTTCGTTGATGCATGTTGGCTGAAGCTATAAGTGCGATGTCCGAATCACATCTTTTGAATGTATTATTTTTCATGGTTTGGGCAAGGTGATTTTGAAAAAAAAACAAAAAAACAAAAACAAAAAACAATTACTAGAAACTATTAAGCTTTACGTATAATCAACGAACTATTTTAATCTATAATACAGTAGTAAGCAGCAGTAATTAAAGAAATAATTCATTCAAATGAATCAGTTCCTTGAATCGATTCTTTGAACCGCGCCAATGAAGCGATTCGCTAGAATTAATCATTCCCGTCATCGCAGTCATGATCAACCTCACCACTTGTTATATGGCGCCTCTTTGTGGACAAACTATGAACAGCAACAGTAAAAAACGTATTGTTTGTATTAGTTAAAGCGCTTAAATGTAACGTTAGACATTTACCATCTTAAAATTAATTTATAAATTTAATATAAAGGACGCATACAATATAGGGTAATTATTTTGTGTCTACATTGGATTTTCAGTTACTTGATTTAAAAAAAGGTGTCTATAACATATATATATATATATATATATATATATTTTTTTTTTTTTTTTTTTTAATTGTATGATTTTCGACATGTAGCCTAAAAGAAAACTGATATAAAATTGCCAAATCTTTGACAAATATTCATAACTGTCAAAAATAAAAATAGATTCATTTCAACACTTAGTTTATTTTTATCCAAAGCTACTTACAAATGTAAACAGTGGAAGGAGCTATAACAGCCTTAGCTTAATGCAGAAAGGTTATTTTCCCCTTATGCAGTAAAAAAAACCCCCAAAACAAACAGAAACAGATACAATAGAAAAAAACAGAACAAACTTTTGTATAATACATAAAAAGAACAAAAGTGGACAAGTGACAGTTTTTCATAAAGTGCAAGAAACTGTAAAAATTTTGTGCTATAGACCAGTGTTCTTCACCAGAAGCCCTTAACTATCCCAAAACCATTAAATAAAGGCACTTATTATAACTACTATGATAATCTTATAATGTTCCTTTTTGGCACTTTTAAAAAGATACTAAACAAAAACATGTGTCAAATAATTTAAGATATACAAATGATTATATTAGAAAAATGGTCTATGCTCAATATTTCACACTTCCAAATATATGGAAATATATAGTAGTATTTCCAGGCGCTCTATGGCAAATCAGTATGACCTGCAAAGGATTTTTTAAGATCCAGCCTTAAGATGAGTGTCATCTGCAATTGTGTGCAGTGGCTGATGCTCATATGCACGCTGTTTTATTAAATGTCACTTTCGATGAGAGGGTCAGAGAAACCCATTTTGTCGGGGCACGGCCTGCAGATGCTATCCTATTGGCGTTGGCCCTGTGTTGGGATCCTTTCCGATTGTTAGGACTTTCTTCATCTGTACTACAAAAACTAAAAAAAACATGTTCAGTTTTAGCTACAGGAACTAATAAAATCAGATATCATACAAAAATCCAATGCTAATTAAACAAATAAATGTGTTTTCCTCTCACTTTACCATTTGTATATTGGATATTCTTTTTTTTCCGCCTGTACAGACAGTAAATCATGCAGGAAACAATCACCAGCACAGCAACTGCTGCTAACACAACTTTTAACAGACCTGACTCTAGAACAGAAGAGAGAGTCATTAGTGCAAGGAAATCTATCAGACTGATCTATAAAAAACAGTACGAGATATCAACTACTCTGAGAGAGTACATGTGAATCAGATTCAGTTTGAAGTATGTCAAGATACTAAAATGATACTCACCCGTCACAGACACACTGAAGCTCACATTGCTGGTGATACTGTAGCGTATTTTGTTGGATGTGATCAGTAGTTGATATTCTCCAGAGTCTGTGGTTCTGGTGTTCATGATGGTCAGAGATCCAGTCTGATTGTTCAGCTTCAGTCGGTCTCTGAATCTCTCTTTACACTCATCATCTTCACAGAGCTTCCTCTGATCTCCAGTGATTTCAGCGATGACAGTGTCATTGAAATACCATGTCAACAAATCATTTGGGTTTCTTACATCAGGAGTGTCTAAAGTCACAGATTCTCCCTCCTTCACTGACTTCCTCTTCATTTCAGCAGAAACACCTGAAACACAAAAACAACAGGTCTGCATTTGGCAATTCAGCAAAGTAGTAATGATTATAAGAAATTGACCAGAAAAAAAATTAATCTGAAACTATTGGCTCATGAGCTTAAAACCATTGTTCTAATACTCTAAATGTCTCTCTGAATGTTCGTATTATTAAAAAACATTATCATTATATGATTTGAACATATCACTTTCTAAACATCCGTTTATGACTCACCGTCTACAACAACATCAAAACTTTCTGCAGTTTTGCTGTTTTTCTTGAAGATCTGTAGTCGATAAACTCCATTATCTGAGGTGCTGAGGTTTGTGATGGTAAGATCTCCAGTCTGATGATCCAGCTTCAGTCTACCCCTGAAGCTCTCAGTGCCATTATTACACTTCACATCTGTACAGATCTTACTGAGATCTCCATTGATTAGAGCAATGAGTGTGTCCGTAAAATACCATTTAGCCCATTCTTGTTGTTTTAGTGTAATATTAGTGTGAAGAGTGACTGAATCTCCCTTCTTCACAAACACTGGCACTTTATCTGTGCCCACATCAGACGCATCTGGAGAAGAAATAAACAGGTAAGAAAAAGAAACAACTACACTATTCCATACAGACCCTGAGACACCTGACGAATACTACTCCTTCAAGAATTACTTTAACAATTTTTCAGCAAACTATGACTTGAATGATACAATTTCATGTCTTAATTCAAAATACTTTTTTCACATATTCAGTTTTGCATTATTTTACAGAGATATCCGAAACTTTATTTGATTTTGAATTCAGCACGAAATACATCTACATTCTAGTTATTTTATCAATTTTTATTTCATTGTATTTATTAGCTTTTTTGAATCGTTGACAGGAAGGTTGTGTCTTACCGTGGACTAAGAATACAAACACCACAAACAAAAAAATGATAAACTTTATTTTCAGACCGGCCTCCATAGTTGGAGCCTTCATGCATTTCCGGGATTCTCTGGAACCAGAAGTTGTCATAGCTTCTTCTTCTTCATTTGATATTTGGCGGGTTGCAAACCAACTTCAAAGGTGCATACTGCCACCTACTGTGATGGAGTGTGAAGAATATGACCTGGGCAGTGCTAAATCCTTCATCCTTAATAATAGTGGACTGCATGAATTTGTTTGCCTGAGCTGGAACTGTCATACAGTATAATATACTAGTTAAATTGAAATTCTGATATCCTAATGCGTGTATTTCTCCCTTAAGAATTCTCCTTTCTCTTTCATACGCTTTACATGTCTGCATAACATGCCCTACTGTCTCCTCTGTGAAACAAGTATCGCATAACCTGTATTATGCTTCACTCCCATTTTTAAAGTATTATTTAGATTTGTATGTCCTGTGTGTAGATAACATGTTCTTTTCTACTTAAATTATGAATTATTTTGCTTTTCTTTATAGTTCTTTGAATCTTGTATTAGTGCCGTCCTCTTTCTGCTATTTCCTACAGCGTGCTTTTGAAATAAGATGTTTTCCCTCTGAAAACATCTTGTATTCATTTGCAAACTTGGACACCACACATAACTGACCACGAACAGGAAACAGAGTGAAAAAGTGAAGTGAAGTTTTTTACTAACCCATACTTGGGATTTGTGCTCTGCATTTAACACATAGGTTTGATGTCACACACTAGCAGTTGGGGGAACGGTGCCTTGCTCAAGGGTCTCACCTCAGTCTTGGTATTGAAGGTGGAGAGAGTGGTGGGAATGTGGATGTGTTAATATTGTGTCTTGCTGTTTTTTGAATAATTAAAATTTCAGCTAAAGGTGTGCTGTAACGCAAGCATTACTGAAAATGTACCGAGACTTGATTTGTAATGCTTTACACAACTGCGTTACAGCAAAAAGTAATTTATTACTGTAATATATTACTTTTTTAACGCGTTACTCCCAACACTGCTGGTTTTTAATAATTGAAGTTGGTTATGCTGTTTTTGGGATTAATTAATAAAGCTGGAACATCATCAAATGTTGGGTATTTACTTAAAAAAAACCTGACATCTGCAACATTTGAGTCCACATCAAATGGAAAGTTTCCCGCCTAAATCCTAATTAGAATGCTAGAGGACAATGTTCTAATATTTTATCAATACACATTTTTAGAATGTTTGTAGAGAATATTATCCTGCCTTTTAGGAGAACATTCTGCTACTTTATCAAAGCGAGCAAACAGACATAGTTAGGGATAGTCAAGTGCAATGGTCAAGTGCACGCTGCTAAGTGATAATGACTGATCTGATCATAAAGTCTTTCCGAGTCACAGGGCTCAAGTCCAAGTCAAGTCTTGAGTCATTGCTTTCAAAGTGTAAGTGAGTCTCAAGTCTTAATTATTTCGAGTCGAGTCGCAAGTCATGTGACTCGAGATCACACCCCTGTATATCGAACAGGACAGGATAGTTTGTTTTTCAGAGGTGAGAGATGTTTTAACTTATTTCATAATTTACAAAATAATGACAGTACAATGACACTGACATAAAGCCGATCAACATTTCATTTGACCGCATGCTGAATCGGGACAATTTTCCCTGGCGTTCTTTCAAACTTCGTCTGACAGATGTGTCAAAGGCTTTCATGCGTGAATTTAAAATAAAAGTCTAGCAGCAGAGGGGGGAAAAAAACACATTTAGAATTACATTTTTTGTTGTTGAGGGTTCTTCTCCCTGTACACTCCACGACCCATCCAGAATCCATTTTTGGGTCACAACCCTCCACTTGAGAAACACTGCACTAATGATCACTTACACCAACAAGTTCAAATGTAGACCAGTCAAACCATGTTTTTGAAAACCACAGCAGGTTTCAGTCTGACTCAAATGAGATGTTAGTGCATTTATAAAACTGGTGACGTGAGATATCTATTCTCAAAATTTCAAGAATTAAATGATTTTAGCCACTTCAAATAAATACATTTTATTTTAACCAGATTAGCAACCATAAACACACACACACACACACACACATACTGTTCTTAATGGTGGAAAACATTCTTTGTTTGTATCATGTAACATTAATAATGTTTGGAAGGAATTAATGCACTAGCAGCTCATTTGAGTCAGACTGAAACCTGCTGTGGTCTAGTTTCTCAGAAACATGGTTTGATTGGTCAACGTTTGAACTTGTTGGTGTAACTTGTCAATTTAGATTAGCGTGAGTTCTGGCTGGAAAAAAACAAAAAAACCTCAACAACAAAAAATCCTAAATGTCTATTTCCCCCCTCTGAAGACTGTTATTTTAAAAGATGTGCACGAAAGCCTTTAACACATCCGTGTGTGTGTGTGTGTGTGTGTTGGTGTGAAGTAGGAGGGTCAAATTTATGGGAGGTTTCACACAGGCTGAGTGTTTCTGGTGGATTAAATCAGGTTGAACAATTGAAGAAAATGTTTCACTTGCTCTTTTTGTTCTCTGTGTGGCATCTGATCGGTAAGTTACAAATATATTTCTATGTCATCGTATGGTCATAAAGTTAGCATGGTTTTCATTTACAGTTCCTCAAAGAAGAATTTAAACATTGTGAAATCTGCAAGGTTTCAGGTCTGTGATTGTTTATCTATTTAAGTGATTTGGGTCTTACAGTCATAATGAAAATTACTCCAGTGGACTTCAGCTTCTATGAATTTATTTACTTACATTGCACATAAACTGATTAACTTAATCAGATGTTTTATGAAATGCAATTAAAAATATTCTCCATCACATTTCTTCGACATGAACAACTACAAAAGTCATAGAAATGATCTAGGCTTTGTAAACCAACAACTTTAATCTGTGTAAAATCTGTCCCTGTTTTTGTTGTTTAGGTGTGTTTGGTGCTGAAACAAATGAAATACAATCAGTTTCAGTCATGGAGGGACATTATTTCACTTTAAACACTGATGTTACTGAACTTCGAGAAAACGATGACATACTCTGGATTTTTGGGTCTGAAAACTCTATCATAGCTCAAATCAATAGAGCTGCTTTAATCTTCAATACATATGATGGTCCTGAAGGGAGATTCAGAGACAGACTGAAGCTGGACGATCAGACTGGATCTCTGACCATCACAGACATCACAACTCAACATGCTGGAGTCTATAAACTAGAGATTAGTGGACTGAAACTGACATCTAAAACATTCAGTGTTTCTGTCTTTGGTGAGTATCACAATTTAATGACATTAAAAAAATTATTAAGCAGATGACGTTGTTATTATCCACATTCTCTCATGTTTTCAGCTCGTCTGCCTGTTCCTGTCATCATCAGCAGAAACTCTTCACAGTGTTCTTCATCATCATCTTGTTCGTTGTTGTGTTCAGTGGTGAATGTGGGTCATGTGACTCTCTCCTGGTACAAAGGAAACAGTTTATTGTCCAGCATCAGTGTGTCTGATCTCAGCATCAGTCTCTCTCTACCTCTGGAGGTGGAGTATCAGGAGAACAACACCTACAGCTGTGTGATCAACAACCCCATCACAAACCAGACCACACATCTGGACATCAGTCACACATGTTCAGGTAGGACAGTGATATTAGAATTTATTACCTCTGTTTATCAATTTGTGCTGCATGGCTACCAGCTGTTTGCATAAAATTCAAGGAATTAACATCACTGGCTCTGCACCCTTTTTACGTAAATGTATTACTTCAGACATTTGTGTCCTCTAGAAGCTTGCATTCTGCAAGTGAACATCACTTTATAATGCAATCCCAAAGAGGCACAAAATCACTTTCACAGACTTTTACACTAAATGTTTCCTCCTGGTGGAATGACCTACCCAACCCGAGCAAGAAACAGCTAAAAGAAACAGCTAAAAACACACCTCCAGCACTCTGTCATAATTCTATTTAAACCTGCTTTCTTTTTATATATAAAAAAAATATCAATTGCATATTCATTCTCTAACTAATAAGAACATTGCTACTGTACGCGTACTGCGTTATAACTGAGGCTTCATAGCAGTTGCATATTGTTGCTATTTTATAGGTTTTGATTGCTTCTCTTCTCCTCATTTGTAAGTCACTTTGGATGAAAGCCGTGAAATGAATGACTAAATGTAAAAGCAAATGTACTTGAGCTGATCTCATAGTGCTGATATTTCATGCAGAGTTTGTTGCAGGTCAGAATGACAGGTTTATTCACATTAACTCATGTCGTCTGTTACAGAACATGGCCTATCCATATTGAACATTGAGCTGATATCTGCTGCGGCTGCTGGATTTCTGCTGATTGTTGCACTTCTGATGATCTTCTGCACCTGCAGGAAACATAAAAAAATAAACAAAGAAGGCAAGGGTAACTTAATGTTTCTACATCTCTAAATAGTGTTTATAACATTAGAATTAGAAAGATGTGAAAGCTTGTTCTAGTGTTGTATTATTGTTTTTAACAGATCAGACGCATATAGAAGAGATCACTTACTCAGAAACAACATTCTACAAAAGAAGAGCACAGAAATCGGTAGGAGCATTTTATTTGGCGCAAGGCTTTTTCTTGTCGTCTGTGGAGAAAACATTTCTGGTGTATACAAGAAAGTTAAGGCATTCAACAGAAATGATAGTGGCACTCCATACAAATAAGCAGTGTGATTGTATTTCTGCTGGTTTTAAAACACAGTAGTTTTTCTAGGCAATGCTCTTTCATGGGCAAGCAATGTTTTTGAGTGATGAGTGCAAAAAACCGATTGCAGGCTTATTTTCACACTTTTTTTGTACCTGCTAAGCCAGCCTTTGACACGTTGCATCCTATGTGTGAATACTGTCTGTTGTGCTGTTATGGTTTATTTAAGATTCTTTTTTTCTTCTCTTCCTTCTCTGCACTGCTTATTCTCTTTTGCTTAGTCCTATGTTATATAAATTAGTGATCATTGTAATTTTCTGGTAAAATTTAGTGTAAGTAATTTACTTGTTTGTTTGTTTTTTAAGAGTACCTTCAAAATAGTAGTTTACTGCGGTGCATGCTGGGAACTGTAGTCCAGCTGCAGGCATCACTATTAGGCTAAAACTGTTTACAATTATACTGTAGTAGTAATAATAATTAAAGGGTAAAGGGAATATTCGCTGAAAGAATGATTGGTGTGTTTACCATTCCTTGTCTTCATTTTGCTTTTATCTGAGCATCCAACAGTGCAGCCGAGGACAAGGAGTGAAAATGTTTCCCATGTCATAGTATTAATAACATAAAACAACTTTTATCTACGAATAATGTGGAGATGCTATTCTTAGCAATTTAATGAGATATAATGTATTATTTGTTAATCTGTACTGTAGTGTACTTTTATGGCAGGATTAAGATAAATGCACCTAAATACATCAGTTCTGTGAATGTGTGTTTGTGTTTTTTACAGAGAGATCAAGAGGAGGAAGAGGTGGTGTATGCAGGGATTGCTGTGAAATGAGGATCGGAAACCTCCCAACTCAAGTGTTTGATTTTGTCTATTTTTCTTTTTTCTGATGAAAGCCAAAATATTAAATGCCACAAATGTATATTCTGAAATCATGCACTATTTTGTAGAGGGGGTAAAAAACGACTATTTTCACCTGTCAAATTACATGCGGGTGAAAATGACTGTAGAAGTCTCTTGAAAAGATGTCCTATACCAAATTCAACCTTGCAAAACTGATAACAAAAGTTATTTCAACTTCCTTCTATGCAGATTTTTGTCGAATCATTTTAAAGGGGATTCAAACTTTTTGGTACGTACAGATATGTTAGGTGCAAAATTGAAATGTAAATAAGTATGTGTTTAATAAATAAATATAATAGTGTTGTGTGGTTATCATGTTTTCCTATTTGTATCTTTCAGTTAAAACTTTTATCAAAAAGCCAGAAGATGCAATATGCATTCATATATTCATAAACCGTTCCCTTCATGCTGTGTAAATGCAAACAGAAGCTAGAAGACGACGAGCTGCGCTGAATCAGAGACCACACTCCATCCGGTGTAGACAGCACTACTGATTAAAACGGGCTCTGTTGGCTTTTGTCACATCATGTTGCGCCGTTTGCATCTGGTGTAAGTCACAGGTGTCGAAATTGAGTTTAGTTTCAACCCTATTTCTCTGGACCAAATCCTTCAGGCTTATTTGGTTTGTTGGAGCTAAACTCTGCAGGGCTGAGGTCCAAGTACCGTTTTAGCAAATCAGACAACTATCCAATCAATAAAAACAGATTTAGTGACCTGGTGTAAACAGACCCACGAATGACTTGAAAAACAGTGAAGTAATATTAGGTTTAATATTGAGTGTTTCTCTTACAGAGTGTTATCTTCAACATCTCATCATGGCTGTGGGTGTTTCCCCTGAAAACAATCCGTTAAACAGTTCAGGAAGATGCTGACCACAAGTGGAAAAAAAACACTCAAATCAAATAAATCTGTGAACAACAAGAATCTAAAAACAGGTGATTTTCGTAAAATAACAAATGACTAATGATTAATCAGAGTTCAATGTTGTTGTCTTCTCTCTTCTCTTCTGCGAAAGATTTCTGTCTCTGATGTCATAAAGCGATCGAGTGATCATCATCACCAAACATACCTTACGAGCAAAAAAATAATAATTACTCAGATTTGCTATTTTTAAAAGTGATCTAAAATGTTGATTGCAAAATTACGTATAAAGACATATTAGTCTGATAAAACATGAAAGTATGATCAACTATACAAATAAAATATGAAAGAAATAAAAAATAAACATAATGTGCAAGTGAACAGATGATAATATACATAGAACTGAAGCCATAAAATGCAGCCAAACAGATGAAAATAAAAGTCTCAGACATTTTGTGACAGAACTGTTAGAGTAATCATGTCCTGACACTTTTGTAAATGTTGAATATGTTGTGAAGTGGTTCAGTGAGTGTGAATAATAGAGTTGGGGTACTCGGACTTGCACTCAGACTCGAGTCTGGACTCGAGTGCAATAATGAATAAACTCGGACTTGTCACGCACTCGGGTGAATTTGCACTCGGACT
>JAUCMS010000049.1:1762066-1773133 GCA_032357445.1 Enteromius radiatus
AAGCTCCTCGAATCGAAGCATCGAATCGTCGACCATTCGAGGACACCCCTAATATATATATATATATATATATATATGAATGTGGACACAGGAATCAGTTTATGGGGAGACGGCCAGCAAATGCCCTCCATTGGCGGCAGCCCTGTGTTGAGATCCTCTCTGGCTTTCTGCATTTGTACAAAAAACAACAACAAAAAAGCTCAGTTTTAGCTACATAAACTAAAGAAATCACAAATTACACACAATTAAATGCTAATTTTGGCAAATAACAGTGTTTTTTTCCTCTCACTATACTATCTGCGGGTGATACTTGCCCTTTCTGGAGTTCCAGAAGTAAATGCCACACAACAGCTGCCAGGATCAGAGCAGCAGCACATATTCCTGCTACAGCAGCTGAAGACCGAGCTGACTCTAGAACTGAAGAGACAGTCATTAGTGTGAGTGACTCTATCAGACTGATCTATAACCAACAGTGTGAGATATCAGAGCGTCTGAGAGAGTACATGAGAGTCTGATTCAGTTTAAACTAGAACATCTTTCATAATACCTCGGTTTCATCAAGGTACTGAAATTGTTTTCGTTCTTTTCATATGGCCACCTACCAGTGACAGACACAGTGAAGCTCGTAATGCTGGTGCTGCTGCAGCGGTCTCTGTTGGATTGGATCTTCAGTGTATAATCTCCAGAGTCTTTAGTTCTGGTGTCTGTGATGGTCAGAGATCCAGTCTGATTGTTCAGCTTCAGTCTGTCTCTGAATCTCTCTCTACAGTGAACATCTTCACAGATCTTCCTCTGATCTCCAGTGATTTCAGCGATGAGGGTGCCTTTAAAACACCACGTCATCACATCATTAATGTTCTTCAGTACTCCAGGATGTAAAGTGACAGATTCTCCCTCCTTCACTGACTGACTATTTCTCTCTTCATCAGAAACACCTGAAACACAAACCAACAGCTGCTCAGTGATCAGCTTAGAGAGGACGCTTTATAACAGGAACATCTATTAAATATTGTGCACATGAGCAGAAACAATAAAATATCAAGTTAATTGTGACCTGCGTATGAACTACACACGCATGTATAAAATACATATTTTAAGGCATTGCTACACAAGAACATAAATTTCTGCATTACATTTTAAATAAGCTTCTTGAACTAATTAAACATTTTTATTGTGATTATGAAACAAATAGAGTAATTATTTAACTTCTTTTTATAACCATCATTCAGGAAAGCAACATTTGTCCACATCCCCTGCTCAAACACAGGCTGAGGCTCTCTTTACTCACAACTGAAAGCTCTGTCGTCATTAATCACCCTCACGTCGCTTCAAACCCATAAGACCTTAAGATATTATTGATGAGACCCAAGGATACCACGATCAAAACACAGCAATCTAATGACTTCAGTGAAACAGTCCATCAGTGCTTTCTCCAGCATTTTACAGAAGCTACAAGAAAAGGATTTTACAGTCTCTGCACTTTTAAAATATTACTCCTCCCCTATAAGGCCCTTAACGCTATAACTCCTGATTATTTATTTATGTATAGTTTAACACCATGCCAGCAACAATGGCCATGCTCATGGCAAAAACACTTTTAAAAACAAGAGTGATAAGAACAATTATATCAAGTCCTTCATCTTAATGTATGACAAAAATCTTTAAATCATCCCAGGAGAATTCTTTTTGAACGCACATTATTCTTCTTTAGCTTGAGTTAAACAGATCATATATGTTTGGATGGAGCAGCAGCGATGCTAATTCTATCTCTACTGCTTCTGCTTCTAGGACTTACACAAGCTTCAGTCTGGATTTAACCCTTTAATGATCAGAGACGACCAAACTTTTGACAAGAGATGATGCTGACCCCTCAGAGGACCTCAGAGGCTGCAACTCTCAAATAAATCACAGAATTACCAACTTTTGCCATAAGATAAATATATTGAGTTTATAATATATATAAATATATTATCATGGTGCCCAGGGGTGATGCGGAGGAGCCAAATTGTTGAAAAATGTATTAGTTTTCTTTGTGTATTTTCATATTCTCCTGATTTCGTAATATGGTTAAACTACTGATGTCACAGACAAGTTTACAGATGTCCTGTTTATATTTCTGTGCCTTGATGGTGGTAGGACCATAGCTGTCTTATTTTGTGTTCTGAAGATAAACAAAAGTCTTGAAACGACACGAGGGTGAGTAATGACAGAATTTACATTTCTGGGTCAACTATCTATTTTTTTTTTAAATACACTTATAACCCGGAGAACTGAAAACAATGAATATGAAATAACAGCACATTTTAAAGAGAAATGTTAATCTGTTTGAATAAAAGAAAACTAAAATTAACAACTCACTAAATTACAGACAAATTAGTTTCAAATAATTCTGTTGTATAAAGAGTGAAATCATTCTGGTGATACAAACACTTTTAAATAAATCTAACTTGATTGAAATATTAATTAAAGATTCACCTTGGACAGACACAATAAATCGGTCTACAATGCTGCTGCCGCCGGTCGAGCGTTTGTATTCTCCAGAGTCTGTGGTTGTGATGTTCATGATGGTCAGAGATCCAGTCTGATCCAGCTTCAGTCTGTCTCTGAGTCCCTCTTTACACTGACCATCTGTACAGATCTTACTCTGATTGGCAAAGATGTAAGCGATGCGATCGTCATTAGAATACCATATGATTCTCTCCTGTATGTTAACATCCTTCAGCAGAGTGACTGAATCTCCCTCCATCACTGACACCGGGAGATCCCTAACCTCTGCATCCATGCTCAGGACACCTGAAAAAGAAAAGAAAAGAAGTGGAGTACAAAAACAACCACAGGAAAATGCAGTAAAAAATGTTTTTCTACAAGTCATGAAGATTGGCTTAAAGAGGAATATGTCCAAATTCATAATGAAACACACCTCACTCATGAGCAGTGATTGTTTTTCATTAAAAAAAAGACTAACTAGTTGCTAAATGAGTCTACAGCTGCTGTCAAAGGCATTGAACATCACGCAGAGCAGTTTATTTAAATATAAAAGTATTTTCCAGCGTGGCACATAAATAAAAATACAATTATATATTAAGGAGAAAAATTAAACATAGCACAAATTCTAGATGTTTTTATACTTCAGTCCCTCCCCACCATTATTTTATCTGGAATAACCATATCCGTTATAAAAAATACATCTTTATTTTTTCCTGATTAGTTTAAAAATAATATTTTCTTGGTTTCTCAGCTTTTAAATAGTAAGAATTATGTACTTTCTTATTTTGAGTTCTTAAGAAAATACTGCAGGAAAGCTCTGTAAGTAATGCACATTTACAGAACAAAGGCATCTTGACACGTGATTAAGGATATTAGGTAACAACAACCGGGCCAAATAGCCCCTCTCTGGGAGTTCTAGTGTTTGTCTATGACTGTCTACGTTTAAAAAAAACGAATGACTTACAGCACTTTTGGCGCGTGCCTGGGGCGGTTTGAACGCACGGTTGGATTTTAGTACAAACTGCATTACAATAATTTCACAAAATGTATTCGGAAGTATTAATCTGCGCCTTACCATGACATGTTAACAAAATCCTCCAAAACCATAAACTTGACATGTTCTCGTCTGATAGAGCTCTCAATAGGTAGAGTTGTGACGTTCGCGAATGAACCGATTCTTTTGAACGCCAAGTTCCCTCAAAGAGCCAAAAATCCCATCACCACAATAGGGATGGGTAGTTATAGCAGTTCCTCAGGAGGATTAAAGTTACTTTCTTGGAAAACTCAGTTCTGTTTTTCCCTCAGAAGTCCACATCTATTGCTGTGGTTTCACTGAAGCTGTGATCCGATTGGTCCTCTCTGCTCTGGTGGGCGTGGCTACTGGGGCTTTTGTGATCTATGACATCAGATCCACAAGAGGAGGAGACAAGAAGATATCAGACATATTATGGCATATTTTCAAGTTCTGTAAAGACTAAAATATATACAATGTTCTGGAGACACAGTGTGTCGTTGTGAAAGTGAAACTGCTTTGTTTGTGCTTCCAAAAGAGGACACTGCTCCAGAACAGTTGAACATATATTAGTGTGTGTTCAGCACAAATCCGGAGGACTTATTCCTGAAGCTGACAGAGCAGTCTATGCTGGCTGTGCACAGAGACTAGAAAGAGAGGCAATTCTACCTCTGCTGACCACTCACAACCTGCTAGATAGTTACGCTTTCTTCTTAAAAGAACCTGCTAGTTTTGAGTTGTTGTTTGTCTGTGCTTTGGGTCAGTTTCCCAGGAAGTGATCATTGTGTTCTCTTGAATGGATGAAAACGGTGCTTTATCCAGTTTCATTTGTTTCATACTGTACAGTGGTTAATCATGTTACTGCCATCATAGAATCTTGTTTATAGTTTATATAGCCTAGTTAATAGTTGAATTTAGAATTTTTAATTAAAATAATATTTATAGAGCAATTTGTTTGAGTTTTATGAATTTGAGTGAAAACGGTATTAACTTTAACAATACTAAACACAATTTGCTTAAACTGTGGATTTGTAACAGTCAAAACAGTGGTGGCAAATTTTTCTTAAGATTTGAGCATAAATCCATGATTTTTCCAAGTGTAACAAAAGTATTAAGATGTTGAACATTTTAAATAAAGTTTGTTTAAATCTGAGGATTTGTTGAGTGTGAATTTTCATTTCTAGGCTGGACTCCTGCAATGCTCCTCTGGCTGGATGCACAATCAGCGGCCAAAAAAGCCCAGTGTAATGACAACTGTCAAATAAAAAAAATATGCAGATGCTTTTTTGCAGGTTTATTTTTGAAAGACAAAACAGAAACAAGTCTGTGTTTTAATACTGAACAGTGCAATTCTGCTCACCTGAAGCTCAGTCATACCATGTTCATAATTTCTGAAGATTATACAACATTCATTGTACAGCAATACAGTATATTCACAATGAAAATATATTTTAAACATGGTTGTTAACACATTTAATGCCCTTTTAGCTACTTTTGGCAATATGCTGGCCTACATTTTAAAAACTATATCTAAAATATATTTTAAAGACTTTCTTGCATTTAGTTTATATTTAAAAACCATAAACATTCTCCCTTATCTATCTCTATTCATACAGACAAAACAGTTCATGAAAGCCCAAAAGCATGAGATTGAACAACAGTGAACATACTTAAGCAAAGAAAAACAAATAAGAAAAATATAAAATATAGAAACACAATAAATTAATGTATAAATGACTAAACAATAAAACTACTTAATATGATAAATTATAAAGCATCCTATGAAATAAAAATAATATATCCAGAGAATAACTAATTAATATTAATGATTATGTAAATAAAGTATTATAAACGGAATAAAAATATAAAAACGTAACTATACAACACACACAATTTTCACGTAAAGGTTGAAGGATGCTTCATTATACACACCCCTGACCCTGCTGGAGCAACAAATAGTGACTGAGCATTCAAAAACAAGGCCTTAAATACTGATAATTACTAAATGAAATGAAATATGTGTTAATTTGCGCATATTTAATTATACTACATTAAACCGTCTTTGAAGTGATTGGAGGCTTTCAGGATGTTTCTACAGCAACATATTTATTTTCTTTTTTTTCTTTTTAGCACCACAGATCATCTGGAAGTGTTATGTATGTCTCAGTGTGGACTGTGATTGTGTGGCTTTATCAGTTTATCAGTAACGTCAACATACTTCTGTCTTTAGTTTTTATTTCAGCATACTGATTTGTCCTCACACTGTTTCTCACAGAAATTTGTTGTTGAGCTGAAATGTTGATGATGTCAGAGTGACTGACACTGGTGGGCGTGGCTTATCTCATTAAAGTGAAGTTGTCTCCTGCTGCTGATTCCCTCCATCAGCATCATCTCCACTCAGCAGCGGCTCCTCAACAGTCACTGATTCACTCGCTCTGTTTTCTGTAGAAGCTGAAGGAAAATAGAGACAATCATTACAAAGAGGCCACAAAGCCATTTTTTACATATACAGTATGCCTACACAATGATGATTTTATAATCAGACAGTCTCAAAGACAGAAGAGTTCCTAAACACGCTGAAAATAACAGAGAATGAAGGATAAAATCAGTTCATTTTGAAAATATGACATAACAGGTGATTTTCCTTGAAATTCCTAAATATAATAGACTTCATTCATCTTCCTGTTAGCTTCAGGAGATGTGATATGAAGGGGGAGATTAATTAGGGGTTTTATCGTTAACTAAAACAAAATAAAACGAAACAAAACAAATTAAATAATATAAGACAATTTGAAATAAAATAAAATAAGAACAAAGTTATATTAAGAATATGAATACATAAGAATATATAAAAATGTTGGAACTTTCATAAGTCATAAAATGATTTACAAACTAGTTACAGTAATGAAATAAAATGTAAATAGAAATTTTAAAAATATATAAATATTTTAAAATAAATTAAAGAAACAGCAAAATTACTTTATTATCATTATTATTTTAATTTAAATGGTAATATTTCATTAACACTACACAACCGTGCTGAACGTAAACTGCTCCAGGTGTATTTTGCTGTTATAACCAGCTGGGTGCACATTTTAAGTTATTTCCATAAAAAAGAAAAAAAAAAAGAAAAAGAAAAAAAACTTCTTAACACCAATCAGATTCAAGAAACAGGGCTGATATTTAAGTAAATATATTGTTATTAGAATAAATGTTGTTTTACCTTTGACGATCACATTGAATCTTCTGAATGTGGTCTTGTTGTTGTTGATGATCTGTAGTTTAAAATGTTCAGAGTCTGCTTGAGTGATGTTTCTGATGGTCAGAGATCCAGTCTGATGATCCAGCTCCAGTCTGTCTCTAAATCTCTCACTAATTCTAGTAATTTCTGTTAGTTCGGCTCTAATAACAAGAAGGTTTGTAGCTCCAAACGTCCAAAGTATCAGAGCACCTTCCTGTGTTTCAGCTTCAGTCTGAAGAGGGACAGATCCTCCCTCCATCACCTCCACTGACCTCACTTCATGTCAAACAACACATAGAAACAGAGAAATAGAGAAAACAAAACAGATTTTGTTTTGGTTTCAGCATCACATGCGGAAGACGTTTTTAAGCCACTTTTGCACGTCCTTTTCTACTATTTGCATCTGATGTTTCTCTACATTGCTTTTTGCATAACTCTGAGTTGTTGACACAAGCTTTGTTGTAATTTTTTAGTAATTAATTGCTTTTGCTGCATTTTTAAAGTCGTACAGCTGCAGATATATCAGTGGCAGCTCAGCTGTGTATATAGTGATAAAGAGATGTTGCTCTCTTGTCTGAACTAAATGAGAAACAAACCGGGAAAAAAATCCTGCATTCAGACCACACCCACTGATTGCATAACCGCCTCGGACCAATGGTAGTTCAAAGGTGTTTAGGAGTCAAAACAAACTCCTCAAAAGGTCATTTTGGCCTAATTTTGTTTAAAATGACTTCATTTTAGTTTGTTCTTTCGATTTTATTTGAAGTATATCGGGGGCCTTATACCTTTAAAGGTAATAATGTAGTAAATAACTTCTCACACAGACCAATTGTTTTACTTCATAAAAACGCAGGAACCACAGGCATTCATTTTGTTTTATCTGTATTTATTAATGTTTTGACTCTAAAGTGCTGGTAGATGCTGACTTGCATTATATGTATCACCAGTATAAATCACTGAGGGTGTAAATTAATAGCATATTTTCATTTCAACACGCGTGATACACAGAAGACGTGATATACTGACCGTTGATGGTAAGAGCGAATCTCTTGTATATGGGTTTACTGGTGATAGTCTCTGTGATCTTCAGTTTATAGAGACCAGAGTGCATGGTCCTGGTGTTACTGATAGTGAGATCTCCTTTATCATTCAGCAGGCTTAGTTTGCTTCTGAATCTCCCATCAGCACCAGCATGTGTCTCTTTGGACCCTCCACTGATTTTAGCAATGAGATTGTCTTTAGCTCCATAGCACCACTCTACCGTACAATCCCCCTTTATTTCAGACAGACCAGTGTGTAGAGTGACAGACTTTCCCTCCATCACTGACACTTTCTCTTCCCCTGTCACAGAAACACACAGAAACAGAATTAAAATGTGTTCATGAGTTTGCAGGTTACTGTACGACTAAACATTTGCTGACAATCATCCACTCTTTTGCACTTTTTTACTTCATTTAGTTTCTTCATGTTTATAATGCTTATTGTATAACTTGCCGGTAAAACACTGATGAAGTTAACGATTATCAATCAATAATATTTTTTGTCTGTTCTGTACACAAAGCTCCCACGTGACTTCAGAAGAATTGGAATATAAGGCAGTTGAAGTACATTGTATTTAGGATTTAAAGTAAAGGTGTTAACATTAACAGTTTGCAGTCAGATGTTCCTGCCAGTTCCAGTCCTCTTGTTGTAAGTCAAATGAGGCTGATTACTTAGACTTTTGTTGAGCTCACCTTTTGGGGAGTTTATTTAGACTAATTGCGTTGTGTCAACACAGTTGAATGAGGAAGAATCTCTATGAAATTGTAACTTTCCTGTAACTTAACCCAGTTACATTTAGTGGGCATTTAGTTGGGCTCTTGACGCTTATATTAGTAGAAGTGCATGTTATTTTGGTTGCTATAATTGAGTTAAAACAACCAGACAAACCACGAGCAAAACTTATCAGGTGATGGTTATGCTTTTTTAAACTGAATGCATTTAGATTGTATTATGTGTGTTGTATGTTCTTTATTGATAATGTAATCTTATGTTGAATTCATTATTTTATTTTACGTTTGGCCATCTATGGATAAGGGAAAAAAAGAAGAAATGTGAACAAATATGTTTATAAAGGGTTTTTCATGTATTTCCGTATGTCTTATGCAAAGTTTTCTATATGTTAGTTAAAAAGACATTGTATTGTTCATGCTGCAATGCCGATGCTTCTGATTAAAGAACAAAACAAGAATTATCACCCTCATAACCCGTGTTTTATTCAAGTTATCCACGTGGAAGAGACGGAGCATCTGAAGTAGAATATAAGGGTTACAATAATGACAGACTTGTGTGAGTACAAAGCTAAACCCCCTGACCCCAAAACATTTAATTCGGGTCAAAAGGGTCAAGAGCCCACCTAAAGCACACACTGACACTGGAACAGTGACACACAAATTGTGATTTTCACTGGGGCCCAGATGGGTGTCCCCTGGGCTCTCTAACTGGGACCCAGACAGTTTTGTCCACAGTTTCCATGTTGGCCCCACATGGGTCAGCCCAGATAAAACAATGAAATGAACACTGCTCAGTATGCATACTACAGAGTGCTGTAAAATAAGACACAAGCAGCACTGCAGTCTATTCGATAATTAGCTGATTAATCAAGTGATGATTGACCATTATTGAAGACACCAGGGTCCCGTTTCAGAAAGGAGGTTAAGTGAAAACTCAGTATGTTAACCCTGAGATAAGAGAAACTCTGGGTTTTCTGTTTCAAAAAGGCAGGTTTGTCAAACTCGGAAAATATGGTAGCACAAGCCTGTTTCTGAAAGAGAGGTAACTTACTCAGTTACCGTGGTAATTTACTCTGTGAAACTAACCTGGTCGGGAGCAGGTTTTAATCTCTAAACTCAGAGTTTCTGTCGGTCTCCTTTCCTTTTTTAAAGATGAAGCGGTATTTCTCGACTTAACCTTAGTCATTCAATGCCCACATTTCGGACACAAACAGAGAAGAAAGTTACGAGAATGGCTTGTCCTTTTTTGGAGGATCTTATAGATAAAGAGGCTGTATTAATTTGAAGAGAAGTACATTTACCTTGGGCAAGGATTTTGAGACCCAGAGTGATATTTTTGTCTTTTCCCTTGTAGCGGTGGTATGAGCTATCCGGGATAATTGTAAAAAATTGTGAAAAGTACACTCAAAAAAATGAGTCGTTGAACTAACATAATTTAGTTATGTAATCATGCACCCTGGTTCCACACAACTAAGTTGTGTTTTATTTACATGAATGTATTTTGTTGAATTTATGTGAAATTGTTACTTCACTGTAACTTAACCCAGTTACGTTTAGAGAAGAAAGCATTTTTTGGGTGTAAGGAGACAATCACAATTTATGTGTCACCGTTCCAGTGTCAGTGTGTGCTGTAGTTGGGCTCTTGACCATTATTTTAATACAAATAAATGTTGTTTTGGCTGCTGTACTTCAGTTACAACAGCCAGACAAACCAAGAGCAAAACTCATCAGGTGATGATGATTGTGCTTGTTTTTATTTTTTTTAACCGAGTCTCTGAACTGAACTTGGAGTATGTTATCTTTGTTGTATGTTTTTTATTGACAATGACAGCCTTATGATTACAGTTAGACATCCTGTATTTTCCACAGATTTTGCAAAGATTTCTTCTGATCCAAAAAAAACAAAAGGTTCTATAAGGCACACGCAGGGATCAAGAGTCAGTCAAAGGTGACACACCACATATTCAGAAAAACAGATCAACTCTGAACATACTAATAACACACTAATAAAAACATCACATAAAAACAGCAAGAATAAAAGAAAACTGTAAGAATAAAAAAAAGAAAATTCAGCTCAAAATTTATTCATGTCGCAATGCATGATGGGAGCTATTGGTGAGTTTTAATTGGTGGCCCCAGAATGCACTGCAGCATTTAATCGTCACCATTGTTGAGATTCATACGCTGACTCTTGATGTTTGTGTGTGTGTCTCATAAAGCTTTTTTTTTTTCATCAGGAGAGCCTAAAAGAAATCCTTTCTAAATGTTGTGGAAAATACAGGGTGTTTAACTGTAATCAGAAGGCCGTCGTTGTCAAAAAATACATACAACACATAAAATCAATTCAGAGATTCAGGCAAAAAAAACAACACAAATAACAAGCATAATCATCATCATCTGATGAGTTTTGCTCTTGGTTTGTTTGTCTGTTGTAACTCATGTACAGCAGCCAAAACAATGTTTAACTTTATTAATATTAGGGTCAAGAGCCCAACTAAAGCACACACTGACACTGGAACGGTAACACATAAATTGTGATTGTCTCCTTACACACA
>JAUCMS010000049.1:1785308-1807004 GCA_032357445.1 Enteromius radiatus
TACATACAAATATATTATGTAAAGAAAAACTTTTATTTTGGATGCGATTAATCACGATTAATCGTTTGACATCCCTATAATGAATTAAATTAATATTATTAAAAAATACAAAAAAGACAAGATAATAAAACTGTGATTAAGAAATTATATATGATTAAATAGAAAAAATAAATTACAATAAAAATTACTAGTACAACAGAAGAAATTTTAAAATAAACCTGATACAAATATAAATAATAATACAACTGAGTCCTAATTAATGAAAAAAAACTAATGAACTGCTTACCTTAGACCTCAAATGCACTTTTCAAGTGTTTCATAATAACACTAATAACGTTAGTTAACTCCATCGGGTGTCTTTTCAGGCCGATTTTTCTGCTCTTGAGCGTCTCTAGAGGGTCGTTCAGGTCACTTTCTCCCTGCGGCGATCGTCTGGATGAAACAATTAATATTCAGGCCTACGGACAGACGACACACACTCGTTTCAGATTTGTGGATTATTGCAGTCGATAATGTGGGGTCATTAGCGTTTAATGCGCCGCTCGCCGCAGGAAAACCCATGCTTCGTCGTCCAAGAAAGCAGCAGCGGGGGGTCAGTCTTTGGAAAGGGATGTGTGAGAGAAAATGTGGAGAAAATAAATATGCTTATTGGATGTGTGTTTACTTTTCAAAGCGAGGAAATGCACATTCAGTAAACATATTTGTTTTTGCATTTTATTCTGAGTGTTAACATCAGTACGGAGCTTCCCATGATATTAATGCTCACTTGCATCAAATAGTTATTCAAGAAATACATTTTTATTTAAAATTTTAAAAATAAAAAAGTACCAAATACTGTATATAATTTAAATGTAGAATTTATAATGTAAAATAATAATAATAATAATAAATACAAATGAAAGAAAATGGGGTGAATACCATAAAATAATGTAATTAGAAATATTAATGTAATTATTTATATATAAAACAAATAAAATGTGATAAATAAAGATGCAACAATAAAATATAAATAAAATAATTAAATAAATTTAAATGAAAAGAAAACTAGTAAGATGAAAATAATAATTATAATAAAAAGGAAAACAAAAAAGGATTTAAAAAATAATAATAAAAATATCAAATTCATCAAGGCAGCTGGTGGAGGTTATGGTTAATCAGGTATTATGTGTTGTGTGTCTGGTCTCAGATCCTCATCAGTCACACAGATGCTCCGCATCTGTCTGTCCGCTCAAATATACCCTACAATAAGTGCTAAGTACAGGTCAGCGGAGCGAGCGATAAGATCACACAGCGTCTGCATCAATCATCACAAGCGAGGCCAAATATTGATCAAACACAACACACCTATCAATAACACACATCTCCATACATCTGCCTGCACACACACTATATTTACGACTACCGTTTATTTTAGATCTTTTTATATGCATCTTTTTGGAATTTTTAAATTGTTTTTATTGTGAACATTTTAATGTTAAAATATTAATAAAATGCACATATTAAAATAAATAATATACATATAAATAATTTTAAATCTAAAATGAACTCTACTGACAATAAAATAATTAATAACCATATAAACTACACATATTTGTACAAAATATTAAAGAAATTAAAATTTCATATTCATGACAAATTTCATATTCATGACAATTTTTCTATTATTTTTGTATCCTTAAAATATATATTATATTATAAATATTATTTATTTTAATATTTTAAACTATTTATAATATATATATATACACACATTTATAAACATGTATTTATTATAACATTAAAAACACATTTTTACATATAAATATATGCTGTATTATATCAATATGAAATTAGATCAAAAGATAGGAATGAATCAGATAAACACATTAAATAAATAAAAGTAATAAAGTAAAGACAACTATATTTACATGTATATATGCAATTTATTTAATTATTTTAAGTAATTAACATCTAATTATATATATTTATACAATTTATACAAATTAAATGATACATATACATTTCTGTATAAATGTATGTGTATACACACACACACACACACACACACACACATATATATATATAATAGTAAATTAGAATTTACAAATATAAAAATATTAAATAATATAATAATAATTATTATTAGTAGTAGTAGTAGTAGTAGCATTACTTTTAAATTTTAATATTTGCATTTAACCTAACAAAAATAATACAAACATGAATTAATATGTATTATATTCATGCTTGAACAACTGTTCATATTAAATTTGGGATGGTGACAACAGCTGAAGAGACACTTTTAAGAAGTCCTCATTACAGGTGAATAAGCTTCATTATATATGATTTATAAGAGTTTCCTCTCAGCGAGCACGTCTCTGGGCATCGGACTGATTGTGACGAGGTAAACTAGTGTCCATTAACGGCCAAGACAAAGATTCACATTAATACAGGCCTGATCTTACAAGCCTTTCATAATTAGGCCAATTTAGTCCGTGTGAAGTCCTGAGGGAAAACACAGGTCTGTTTCGGGCCATCCGTGTTTGTTCTCAGCAGCAGAGATTACTATTGTTTGGAGAAACTGAGAGGATCCATAAAACTGAAGAGAGCGGATGAAGACTGAAAACACACCTGATCAGATAAACACTGAGGAAATCTCTCTACAGCTCAGAAACAAGTGCCGCTACAACAATATTAGTTGTTTTTATGTATTTATATCAAAAAGGGGGGGACAAGATATTGAAGATAATGCAAACATAGTATTAAAATTAAATGAAAATAAAAATAATAATTATATAAACAGAATTTTACAAAATAAGATTTAAAATATTCATATACAAATTATTAATATATTAATATTATTTAATAATAATATTCATATAACACCTATAATAATAAACATATTGTAATAATATTTTGTATTCTTAGTATTAATGTTAAGATTGTTTATAAGATTGTTTATTTGTTTTTAAACTTAAAATATTAAACTTATAAATGTAAAAAAACATCATGAAATTAGTTTATATTTTTAGCCTCACTGTGCTATGAAATTTTAAATAATCATAAACAGATATTAATATTTAAATATTAATATTAAAACAATGTTAAATAATAATGTTAAAAATATGTGTTCTTATACATAAAATAAAAATAAAAATAATTAAATACTTTTAAAAATATATATACACACATACATCCTATAAAGCTGAAATAATCTAAATAAATAAATCAGAAAAGAGAAAATGTCAATAAAAAGGTTTTTTAAGAACCCTATCAAACAAGCTGTGCTAGTAGCCTCCTGTGTCTAGCATAAGAGCAGCGGTCAGGGAGGACAGCGGTCACCCGGCAGCTGTGATCCGCATCAGAAAGGAGCATCGGAGCGAGTGGCTCGTATATCTGTGAGCCCCGGAGCTCGGGCGAACGCAGCGCCAGGTTTTAACCTGCCCTGGAGACACGTGGCTCTGCGCTCAGCAGGTGGCCTGGAGAAGAGCCAGCGAGCCGATGTTACGATGGCGCCCGGGGAAGAGAGCATGAGCTTGTCAGAGCCACGCAGAAGCCACGATCTCTCCCCGCCACCAAACATGTCTGCCACCAAAACTTCACTAATTAGTCCCTTAATGACTCCCAGGCTTGGCAAACATGCCGCTACAACTTCATCATAAATAAATTAGCAGATAAATAGTTAAGAAACTCATTATAACTCAATAACAAGATGTCGGGGCACCGCGGTCAAGCGGCACAGCAGCCCCTCCTGGTGGTCAATCTAACTGACATGCTAGCTGACAACATGCGCTAAAGATCAGGCATGAAACGCTAACATAAAATCAAAACTGATGCTGTCCACTAGTGTATGTCAGTCCTAAGGGGGAAAATCCACCACCATCCAATAAAAAATGGATACATTTTAATGAGAACAAACTGCTGAAGTGACAATATTAGCACGATAGCAAGTATAGCTAGTAACAGTGTTGGGAATTTGTCATCATAATTTCTCTTTATACATCCAGATATACATCACATTGTGAAAGTAAAAATGGGTATTGATCGCTATATCACGATTTAAATGAGAGACACCTTGTGATTTCATGGAATTAGCATAATAGCATGTAGTTAGCAGTCCAGTTATGAATTTGTTGTCATCATTTCTCATTATCCATCCAGAAATTAATCAAATTAAGAAAGTAAAATGGGTATTGGTCACTATATCAAGATTTAAACGAGAAATGCATTGTGATTTCAAGAGATTAGCATGATAGCATATAGCTAGCTGTCCTGTCGCGAATTTGTCTTCGTAATTTCTAGCTACTTATTGTAGTAATTTCTCATTATATACCCATGAATAGATCACATTATGAAAGTAAAATTAATTTTGATCACTATATCAAAACGTCAATGAGAATCACAGTGTGATTTTGGGAGATTAGCATTATACTGTAGCAAAAAGTTAGCCACCCTGTTGCGTTTTAATTCATTATTAAACTGTATATCCAGAAATTGTATGAGAGCAAGACATGACTGGGACTGGATTTACTAAATCGACACCTGCTTAGCCAATTAGCTACTGGCTAACATTATCAATTAGCCTAAGCAAATTGACTTCAAAGCGTAAACAAGTTTCTGGCTGTATTGTTTTTGCATCAAATCTAAACCGGTTTAAAAACTTCAAGTTGAAATGTAGACCACACGTTAGCATCTGTGATTCTTAGCATAATAGCAGTGAGTACAAACACCTTAAAACGAGCACAAAATTACATCTCAAAAACAAAACGACTCTAATTTTAGACGCCAACAAACCAAAAGACGTTATAGCCACAATGCTAAGTCATTTGGAGTGGTTGCTAACGCACTGCTATGTTTTGTCAAAATGCATGATTTTGTGATTTGTTAGCAAGTTGCTATGCTCTAATACATTAAAAGTGACTGTGAAACGGATTACTTGCCAGTTTCATCACCCTCAAACCTCTAGGTATAAGCGCTATTACAATGCTAATCTAAACAAGAACAGCTAATTACTTAGCAAAACTAGCACTTCGGCATTACATATTTGAACACAAACTGGGTGAAGATGCTTCCTGCATCCCTAGTGTTATAAAATCGCAGCACAAATCACGGCTCAGAGAACAGCTACAATGTTTTCAGCGCAAATGCTAACTT
Organism: Enteromius radiatus; assembly: GCA_032357445.1. Classification (NCBI taxonomy): domain Eukaryota; kingdom Metazoa; phylum Chordata; class Actinopteri; order Cypriniformes; family Cyprinidae; genus Enteromius; species Enteromius radiatus. Next base: position 1,790,439 of record JAUCMS010000049.1, read on the forward strand.
GCTGTTTGTGGAGTGGGTCAACATCAGCGCTAATCACATCACACACAATAACAACAACATTCAAATGCACAACGTTACAATGAAAACCATCAGGTTTGAGTTTCTTGGAAATGAGTCTGACTCGCACGCACCGCGTCAAAACAATTATCTTGCGGCTACGCGCTAGCATCACTGATTACTAGCATGACTATCACTCTGCTGCAGCTCAGACATCATTTACTGATAATGCTAGTTCACATTCATCATGTGTATAATGTGATTGTGTGCATTTTGTTGCTACACCGTGTGTGTTTTTGTTTAGCGAATGCGATAAGCTAATCCATTACATATGGCGGCTAACTTCCTGTTCTCATGGTTAGTGTTTGTCAGTGCCTAAAAACAAACAAACAACTTTCTGCTTGAGATACTTTCACAATGATAGCATAGAGAACATCTGCTCTGAATGAAATGGGCTAGAAAAAAAAAAAAACTCTCACAGATTAAAAAGGTGCATGAAATGCTAATGCTAGCTGCTACACAACGTTAAACAATGACAGTATATAAGGTCAGTCAGTATATAAATGTCTACAAACTAAAGTGTCCTTTCTGCATAAACGACCATAACACAAGGCCAAAAGCAATTAGCATTGATATTTGAAGGCAGCTAGTTAGCAATTTAGGTGGCTAGCTAAAGTGGGAAATTGAATGTATTGCATGTTTTTTTTCCGAACTATTTTGTCGGTGATCAGTAAACTTATTAAAAATACATCAATAATGAACAAATTAAGGTAAAAAACTATAGTATTGGCATAATGCCACATGCGAATACAAATGAACATTTCCATTCTGTCTGATGTGGAGTGTGTTTGTGAGCAATAAATATGAGCTTGAAGACAAACTGAGCTGCTCTCTTAAACTCTTTGTGTGTGTGTGTGTGTGTGTGTGTGTGTGAGAGATTGGTTTTTCCGGATCGATACTGCGGCTGCCCTAATTGGACACTTTTTCTCCACTGAAACCAAACACTCACAACAGAGAGATGCAGCGTCCCGGAGCGTTTAGAGCCGAACGCAAACCGCTGCCTGATCGTCTGCAGCTATTCCTGCTTCAAAGTCACCTGCTCTGTGTGTGTGCTTTGGTTTATTTATCCTGCTGGGGGCTTAAACCTGAATACACACAGACTCATGGGGACTTAAATTGAGGTCCCATGGGTACAAAAGCTTATAAATCATACAGAATAAGTTTCTTTGAGAAAGCAAAAATGCCTGTAGTTTCCTGTAGGTTGTACTGTCCAGTTTGTACAGTATAAAAACCATTACACCTATGCAGCATCTCTATAAACCACAAATACCACCAACGTGTGTGTGTGTGTGTGTGTGTGTGTGTGTGTGTGTGTGCGTACCAAAGGTACAAGTGAGTTTCTTCTCCTTTATGGTGCAGCAAATACATTTATAAAATACATTAAAATATATAAAATAAATGTAATAAAAGTATTTACAATGAAGGTTCATGGTGCAGTAAACATTCAAATATATTAAGTATATTAAATATTTAAAATTACGTATTTTTTCAAATAATATTTATTAAATAGATAGACATTTTTACATTGCTATGATTTTTTGTTAATGGTAACATTGACATTTTTACAAGTGCTTGAGATGGAGATTTATTGAGAAAAAATAATTAATTATATTAAATACATATATCAAATAATTTAAATTACTTTGCATTAATAGCTAATTAAATCTATTTTTCAATTAAATAATTAAATTACTTACAATAGAGGTTTAATGGGACAAAAATGTTAAAGTACAGGTTAATACAATATAGCAACTATACATAATACATGTCAATATTATAAAATGTTAAATATTATTATTATAAATGACAACAAGTGTGCATTTCAATATGCATCTCACAATATTTTATGTTTTTTTCATTACATATTTAAATAATGTTGTCAGTGATTTTTAATGGATCAACAATAATTCAATTAAATTTATGGCACAAAAATGTTAAAGTACAGTTTTTGACAATACAATATAGCAACTATACATAATAAAAGTGATTATTTAAAAAAAAAAAAAAAAAACACTTAGTGCACACTAAATCTTTAACTTTAGAAATATCAAAATGATGTTTAATGTTGTATTAAATATTAAAGGCAAAGTAAAGCAGGCTTTAGACTGCACTGGAATAATTGTTTATGATAGTAAATAATGCCTCTGACTGATGATTGAATATTCAGAGGCTCTTCTGTGTGAATCCTTTCATATAAACAGTGTGAAATATTAAGAGAAAAACATCTGGTAGATATTCCAGTCACAGATTTGAGATCAGCGCCGCTCCTGAAGCCGTTTCACAGGGGCTTCAGCAAATCACATTAGCATTAAGGTTTATTTAATACATATTTAGATGCCATAATTACAGCAGTAATTTATGTATATGAGCTGAGTGTGACTTTAATAACACAGCAGAAACAGCAACTTAATAAAATACACCAATATAACTACAAAATAACCACATTAATAATCATTGAACATTACATCTAAAATGTTAATTATTATCACAAATATTAACATTTACTGATGTTTGGTAACAGGTGTATAGTTTAATTTGTATCTCACAATAATTATTTTTGTATTATTTGTATTAATTATTTATTTATTGTTCCAATTAATATTTAATTATTATTATTATTATTTTTTTTACATATTTAAATAATAATGTCATAATTACAGCAATAATTTATGTACAAGAACCTAGCATGGCTTTATTAATGACAGCAGAATTGAAATATTTTTAATGGATCAACAATAATTATATTATGTATATTATGAAAAATTTAAAATTACACACACATATATATATATATATATATATATAATTATTAAGGCTATTGTCGATAGTAAATATACTAATAAAATAAAAAAAATCAATTAAATATAAAAATAAACATATATGGTTTGTTAGTTGTATTACTTGAATTACTAGTTACTAAGAGATGTGATGTTTGTTTCTGTTTGTGAATGGCAGAAGTTCACCTGTAGATCATGAGGAGGAGGAGGAGGAGGAGGAAGAGTCTCAGTGGAGCACTAACGAGTGCAGGCGTTATTAGAGGAAACACAGGAATGGATCTGCACTCATTAGTGTGCAGCGCTCGTTTGTTCTGTTAATGAGGCGTTTCTGCGGGTCTCTCTCAGGTGTTGAGTGGCGTTCTGCGGGTCAGACAGCGACAGACCTTCACCAGGACCAGACGTGACCCCAAACCAATCAAACACACGTCATTAACACAGATCTGAGACAGAACAGAGACACAATCACACTCAGCAATGACAAATCATCGATTACAACTGCGTCTAAAATATAGACAGTATACTTCAAATGTATTCCAAAAATAAATATAACATTATACCTAAAAACATAAAAGAAATATATATATATATATATATATAGTATAATAGTACATAAAAATGCATTTAAATATTTATTGGAAAATATTAGTGCTGTCAAACGATTAAATCGATTAATCACATCCGAAATAATATCTATTTTCTTATATTTGATATTACATCTAAATATATTTAATATATAAACATAACATGCATGTGTTTGTATTTATATACTTAATAAATATACATAGTGCATACAAATATATGATTTAAAAATAAAATTTTATTTTGGATGCGATTAATCGCAAATAATCATTTGACAGCACTAGAAAACATAAAAAGAGGCATTATATAAAAATATGAATATACAAATATATAAAATTGCATATAAAAAAGAACATAAGAATTAGTTATAGTAAACTGAATAATACATAACAAAATCTATCTATATATCTACCTATATATATATAAAATAAAACATTAATATAAAATATGCATTTAAAAAATATAGAAACTGTAAAAGATGTTTATAGAAAATGATATTTAAAAAAATCTCATATTTAAATGCATTTCAAAATAAATCAAAATAGTACTACAGCTATACAGATGGACCAAGAAATTTAGCATAATACATTTAACCTAAATTACATATCATTTAAATTTACTATTATGCAGTTTACATAAAATATGAACTGTACATGTTCTTTGTATTTTAATAAAATTGACCCAAGTTAGAGATGTGAGACTGTGTTGAGCATTTCCATGCAAAAGCAATCTCTTTATAGTCGCCTCAGAGTTTTATTATGAAACGCCACAGAACAACATGGCCGCCTCGGTTGGTGTTGCTTTGACAAATACCTCTATATCTACAAATATATCAGGTTTATTGGAGCAGTGGTGTATTTCCCCTCAGCATCACGCTCTTGTTTAGGACAAAAACAAGACAAAGGCAAGGCAGAAGCCTCCTCACAGATGAGCTCGTCTACACGGAGCGACAAGACCACTTCATCTTCCCGCCCTTACAATCCGAGAGCAGAGAAAGCGTTTACCCCATAGATCCCTTTTTACTCTTCCCGCCGGAAAACGCAGCGGCGAAATGGCGCGAGTCACCGGGAGTTATGCTGAAACGGACGAGGATCGCTTCTGAAAGCCGCCAAATCATAACGAATGGAGGAGCCAACGGCCGGGCGGGAAAATTAATCCAAAAATTCCCTTTCAGTTCAACAAAAAACGACTGTCGTGTCTTTATTTACTCACCATCCCGTCTGTACGCTAGCTGGGCGTAATTGAACGAGTCTTTATTTGTTTGTTGACATCAGCTTTTCAGATCGCCTTTCCCTGGTGGATGTTTTCAATCTGCACATTCAAATTAAACAGTGGAAAAAAAATATGTTTATAAGTGAGGTGTGGTGAAGTTATTAGGAATAACAAGACACAAACTCCTTTTAAAATCCAAAGTTATTTTACTGCAAAGATTAATTAGGTTTCTGGGACTTCCTTTTTTATGTAACGTATTAAATTACAGACTGCCATTACAAATGGCAAACTCTTTATGTTTATAGGTTTGTGGTTAATAAACATCCAAGACACAAATACATGTTTAAAACATCACTGTAACATAATTTTGTTTCATAAATTTTTGTATAGTATTTAAATTAAGCATTAATTAAGCAACCAAAAAAATATTTTGTTTATGTTTTTGATGCAATAAAGTAAGGTATTTATGTTATAAATTACAAAAAAAAGAGCAATATTTGTATTTATTTTTGTTTATTTCATTTGTATTTAAAGTAACAATCTGCACATTTAAAGTGCCCTTTTACTATAAACGACATTGCTTCTGGAAGGTTTCTTTAGGATTTATATTTTATTTTATTTTATTTAAAGGTTTCATAATGTTTTTCAAAACTTTTCGCTGTAATTTTCTACAAACAAACGGTAATGTTTCTATAATGTTTCATTAGAATTTCAAGTGCACATTTTAATTAAACAAAAAGAAAATGTAAAAAAAAATGTTAAGCATTAAGCATCTTGATAAGCATGTCAAGTCAAATGAATGTAATTTTACTACACACACAAACACTCAAGGCTTGTTTTTGTGCATTTCATCAGTTGTTAAGCTAAAACCAAAAAAATAATTGTTTGTGAAAGTCGTCAATTCTTAACAAATGGAAGAGCTGATGCAAAAAAATAAATCCAGGAATCCTCTCACCTAAAACCGAATGGTGTGTCTTTCTTCATGCATAACACCAGAGCATCTCATGATCGTCTTTCCCCGTTTAAACCTCATAAACACACACAAGGCTGTTGTTTCGCAGCAGAACAAGGGTTTATGAACTCATCTGTGCAGCAGAGACAGCAAAAGCCCATTTGTCTGGATTCATAATACATGTTGTGGGGTGAAGATCTATATATACCAGCCGCTGGCACCATTCTGCCGCTCTTCTACAAGTTTAATCTCTAGTCCTGTTCGCAAATGGCTTCTGACGGCAATTTACGGCCTTGCAATCTGTTCATGGGCTCCTAGGTAATAAACACGCGTTTAATGATGGTTTGGTAACTGTAATGATCAATCAAATTAATCAAATACACCCACCTTAGAGGAGCCTGTGGTCCTTCATCTTCTTCTAATTCTTTCTGGTCTTTAACGCAGCACTCGTTAGTTCTTCAGAGTCATTTTCAGACAAACATTTCGTTTAGTCATGAAAACATCACATTTTTTTATACAACCAGCATGAAACATTATGAAACGACGTAAAAATACCAAACAATGTAGCTTTGAAACCTCATTATAATGTAATTTTACTACAAAAAAACAAACATGTTGTTTGCATTATCTGCATATTTATATCAAACGTTCAATTAAACAGGGAAAATGAAATGTTTATAGGTTTAATGTGATACAGTCTTTAAACATCTTATAAATACACTTCAGAACATGTTTTTCTTAAGTAATTTTCATTAAAAAACTAAACAAAAACCAAACAGCAAAGCTCATGGAATATTTCGTTTGGGTTTATAATAACAATGTGCACATTTAATTTAAAGGAGATATATTATGCCCTTTTTTACAATAAGTACTGTAATATAAGTCTCTGGTGTCTCCAGAATGTGTCTGTGAAGTTTCGGTTCAAAAAGCCCCACAGATCATTTATTAAATCATCATGAAAGCAGAGACAGACTGATTTTCGTGCCTGTCTTTTTAAATGCAAATGAGCTGCTAGTCCCCGCCCCCTTTTCCAGAATAGCTCTGTGCCATTACAGCTTGTACCTGCTAAAAAAACAACTGTTTTGTTTTAAGTTTTAAATCAACTGTTTTAAGTTTTAAATCATATTAGTTTAAACTTTGTTTTCTGAAGGACACAGACAGAAAGCGTTTCAAGTTCTCCTGCACACGCAAGTTTACAATAAAAACACACGAGTTACGAAAACAGTCAGTTAATTATGTCTGTGAAGGTAAACAGCTGGGAAATACTTAGATCTTTGTGGCAGCAGCAATATAAGTTACAGTAAATAAATCAATAAATGCACTGCTCTCTTGTCTCCTCTGAGGCTCTGGTAGCATGTTTTGCTCAAACATTCTCCATGGCGTTTGAACTGTTACACCGTTGTCTCTTGCTAAATAAAAATGATTATGCCTTGGGTGGAAATTTACAGATGAAGGGGCGGTATATTGTAATGAGATAACGTCACAAGGGGAGCGAGATCAGACGCACTCGTATTATTCAGAGGCTTGCAGAAAAAGGCTTACGAAAACAAAGTTACTGGGTTACTCTTTTCAGGTTTCCTTGGTTGGTACAGCAGATGCCTTAAAGCACTTAAAACCTGTAAAATGTAGATTTTCATGATATGTCACCTTTAGGTTTTAAAGGAAACACTGAAAATGCATTTGCTTTTATGCTTTTTTGGTCACAAATTAATTTCTAATGTAATTTTACTATAAAAAAAAACAAATGGCAATGTTTCTGGAATGTTTTACTTAAAAAAGTGAAATCTTGGATCTTAGATCGTTCACATGGAAACATACCAATCAGCTGTGCAAGGTCACGTTTATATGTATACAGTACCATTAAACTTGTATATCTTAGGATGTTTACGCACTTGTATTGGTACTGTATGTACTAGTCAAATGAAACACATACAGTGTCATCTTCATACATGGATTTGAGGAGATCACCAAGTTCATACAGTATGTGTCAAAACCACTTCACACCATAACAAATTACAGCTGCGTGACGATATGGGAGTGGATTGAGTTCAGTTTGTTGCAGAATCTGTGTCATCTTATATTGTCATCATTGTGAGGTGTTTCAGAATGACTCAATTTCAGGTTCAATTTGCGCAAAATGAATTAGTCTATTAGGATTTAGCTCAACATCTGAGCCACACACATGAATAGCGCACAATAGAAATCTGACAAAGGCCAGTAGGAACTCGAGCAGTATCTAGACACCAGTGGTGGACTTCTTTTCACATAGGGAAGAAAGCACCTAGCAACCACAAAGTGATGCCCTAGCAACTACCTACAACATCTTACCAATTGTCTAGCTACGGCTAAGTAAAGAGACAGACCTACCAACCGCAGTTAAGTCAACAGAAGTCTACTCTCCTGCCTCATTTATTTGCGGTGGATTGGTCAGATCGCCAATCGATCAAGCTTTTTGCCAAGGTCAATTGTGTACCAACCCCCTGGCAACAGCAGTTTAATTATGAAAAAAAAATGCATATTAAAACCCAGTTTTTATCTGAAATGTCTGTCAAAAGGGATTTATAAATAACACGACTGAGCTAAACTGAATGGCTGAATTTGTTGAGGAAGCACAGAGTGTAAGTGGTTGTCTTCCAGAGGTCAGAGATGACATTGCGAAGCTCCTCGAGCCGCAGGATTGTTTGCAGGCTGCTGGATGAAAGAAACTGAAGATGTAATTTGGGCTTGGAAATCTTCAGCGAGTCTCGGATGGAGCCCTCGGCGAGCAGCGGGGAGCGCGCGCGCGTGTGTGTGTGCGTGCGTGCGTTTTCTTGCCGGCGCGCTCATCTTCTTCACTACCTCTCGTCGAGCTAATGGCCGCTGGAATCGCGCTGCAAGCGCTCGAGACCCCCGAGAGCGAGAATAAACATGCTGGGAGGAGAGAGGGGGGACCCTCGCTGTTTCGAACAAGAGGGCAGAGGAGGTGAGCCAAAACACACGGCGAAACCTGTTTATATTCCTCCCGAAGCTCCGGGGCGCCTCACGTGTCGAGTGTAGCTTCATTTTCATTACCAAGAACAATATTTCAGCAGTGGCCGCACCAGCCCCGAGAGGCGGAAAATTACGCGATTTAGGGTTTTATCATCTGAAACACAAGAGTTTCATTTTCTTAGAGACACTGAAGGGATGGAGAGAGACCTTTAAAAGAGACTAGATCTGTTATATACTACAGACGTAAATGAAAAAAAAAAAAAATGAATTACACCAAGCTAAATAAAGACATAAATAAATAGTGCTACACACAATACCACTGTCAAGCAACATACAAAGTAAAATTGTGACTAATTAAAGTTAAATGCTACTGTAGGTGTGGTATTACTCTAAGAAACTCATCATTTACTCCCGTCACATCAGTCTGGATTTGATTTTTTAAAGGATTCTTGGTAAAAGACAAATGCAACAGAATTAACGAATCGGCAAGATTAGATGTGTATTTATTAATACCACTGTAAATGCATTAACAGATATATGGGAAAAGATCAACAAATACCTTATAAAATGCACATTTAGCTGATGTTGCACATAAAATTACCAATTTGTATGTACTTGTACAAAGTCCCAAATTCGTGCTAATTCGTACGTCCTCACTTGTACGATTTTGTATGATTTGTCTAAAACCCCGTGACGGGTAGGTTTAGGGGCGGGGTTAGGTTTAGGTCATTCGTAAAAATTCATACGAATTGGCAACTCGTAAAATACGTACGATCTAGAAGAAATTGTATGAATTTGTACGAGTGAGGTTGTGCAAATTTGTACGAATTAGCCACCTCGTAAAATATGTACGAATTGTCGTGAGATCAGGTTGAAACTACACATAATCAGCGAACTTAAGTTGAAGAAAGTATAATAACAGGTTTTATAATGTTTTTTTAATGTTCTTCCACATCCCGAAGATTCCCAATTATAGCCTATTGAAGTCTGGGAAGGTGCTGATTTGAGGAAACTCTTAAAGATTTTTGTCATTGTAGGTCTGCTTTTTACTTTGACAGACTGTATGCTCACACTTTGGTTTCTGCAAAGTAATGTCATAATAATAAAATGAGTACATTTTGAATGACACCGTTTAAAAGCAAGCAACTTCCTGTTATTTTATTGTATTAATTTATTTTTGAAAATCAGTTTGAATCCAAATTAATTTGGCCAGTTTATTCCAGCTATGGTTACCACACTATACCACACTATAAACAGCTTACTGTTGTTTCTCTTGATCTCATCCTCAGTCAGAAGCTTCTGGATGGTCTTTTATCTTCTGATCGACCACACAAAAGTACCAGGTGTACCAGATGTCTGGAGAAATATGAACGGTAGACTCATTTCAAACTGATTGATTGATTGACTGATTTAGGTCTTATCCAAATGCTGATATGCACGTACATGAACCAAGTGCTTAAATGAAGGGGAAAATTGTATGTTTTCTTGGTTAAAGTAAAAATGTGAGCTGATTAAGACTAGTTGATTCATTAACCAGTTCCCAAAAAAAAAAAAAAACTTCTGTGGTTGCCTGTTCTGGATTTACAAGTAATAATGTTCATTTTCTTGCACAAAATTTCGCTTCATAAGACCATGATATATCATCAGGAGTCACTGTTGTTCATTTTGTCTTGCCTAATATGCTTTTTTCTTTTTTTTTTACTCTAGTCTTGTTCTACAAAAGAAAAAAGGACCTACATCTCTGGTGGCCTGAGGGAGAGTAAATTGGCCATTTTTGGGTGAACTTTCCCTTTAACAACTTACTTCTGTTACTCTTGATCTTGTCATCCGTCAGAATCTTCCTGATGGTCTTTACCAGATGCTCCACCACACAAACAAACTGGTTCTTCTTCCACTCGTCTGGAGCAACATCTTCATTTGGTAGTGTCATTTCGATATCTACATCCTCATCAAGCTCCTGTCCATTTCTCAACCAGGTCATAGTCACTGCTTTTGGGTAGAAACCTGTGGCATGACACGACACTGGAGACGAGGAGCTCTTCTGTAACAGAGACACTTTGGGAGCTAAGAAAAAAAAACAAAAACCTTGAGATAAGCCTGATTCAAATATAATACTTCTTAAACAAAGTGAATTTCTTGAAGACAAGTACCTCTTCTCATTAAATATTCTTTCTCCAACTTTACAAAATATTTTAACCAGTCAACACACTCAAGATGGTAGTATTGTCATGAGATGATATCCTGTCCATCATAACCGTGCTGATCAAACCCATGTGATTCTTCAGTGTGATCATCCCATTCACATCCATACATCCTCTGAAACGTGTGAACACCTGAAGAGAAACGTAAGATCTGCTCTTTTTCATTGTGTAAAGTAATTCTCAGACATATAAATCTGTAGTGCATCTATGCATCTCTGAGCAAACAACAAGAGTGTCACAAATCATTCAGTTCTCTTTTCTTTTCAAATCAATAATTTTGCAGTTTCATCATAAAGCTTTTTAAGACAGTCTTTAGATTAGGTTTAGCCTAGCCTGAAAGTGTGAAGTAGTTGATTCAACACTTGAAGTTTATAGTCCATAGGCTGTTATGCATAACTCTATTCTATCTATTCTAATTCTATTTTATCTATCTGTCTTCTTTGTATTTTTAAAACCACACAATTGACCATATATCACTTGCATATTTAACTGCTAGAAAAAATAAAATATATAACACTAGCTTTCTGTTTTTATTCTATCTACTTGTTTCTTTTAAAAAAATCTATCTTGCTTTTTTCTATATTTTTACCTTTAGAAAAAAAAACACCTTGCTATGTGTATTGCTTTAGGCTAACTGACTTGCATGTTTTTGGTTTTAATGGCTTCCATTTTCCTCATTTGTAAGTGGCTTTGGATAAAAGCATTTGCAAAATGACTAAATGTAAATGTCATGGTGTCCCTATGTCCCCAGATACGTCTGCAAGATGTCTGTTAAAGATCTCTTGATCTGGAAAGCATCTGCTGTCTACAAACGTCTGGCAGACGTTTTTCAGATGTCCATTTTACATATATTCTAAATCATAAATCTAATAGACGTCTATTTGACGTCTAAAAGGAGACATCCAATAGATGTATTGCAGATGAGCAAACTACCTAAATACGTTTTGCAGATGTAAATGCGGAAATCAAATATACGTGTGCTATCAGGGTACTGTAGTTGCTCTGTCTTAGCAAGTTAGCATGCTTTAACACTTTGCTAGCTTGTTTATAACATCACACAGTTAAAATGTTTTAGTATGATTAAGCACACCACTAGCATGTTTTAACACAGTGCTAGCTGGCATATTTTACCTTGTTTCTAGCATGATTTATCACACCGCTAACATGTTTTAGCATGTTTCTAGTGTCAGTTAGCACACTGCTAACATTTTAGCATGAGCACACTACTAGCATGTAAAAACAAAGCACTGCATTGTCTTTGCTGTATTAATTAAACATTCATCAATCCTTATCAAACAAAAGACAATATCAGATTTTTGTTTTATCAGATTTTTATTTTCTTTTCTTTTGTTGTGTGATTAACATTACACACATAGAAAGTAACAGAAATATTAGCCTGCTGTCACTTTAAGAGCTACACGGATCAAATATATTGATACACATGCATTTTCTTTCTCAACTGTTTATGTTCACTCTAGTCATAAGCCAAGATGGGCATTTTAATGTGTGTATTCACCCACTGAAATGCAGTAAGTACTCAATAGTTTGTTTTAACGTTAAGCATAATTATATGCATATTAATGATAGCCAGTGTTTATGCAGGAAGCGGAAGCAGAGCGCTGAACACACACGTCATCTTGCTGTCACAAGATGACGCAACCCAGGAAATATAGTATATTGTGCAAGACTACATAGGATCAGATAAATAATAAACTAAAAAAGGTACAAAATAAGTTATATAAAAATTCATAATAATGTTAAATTGCTTTGTGCTTGAGTAATTTAGATAAAAAAATATTTGATTAAAGCTGTAATAAATGAAAATTCATAATAATTATAATATGAATATCAATTGAAAACTTGAAAATTAAAACCATTGTAAATAGACTAAGTTTACGTCAAAGCACATAACAAAAAATTAAAATAACAATATTAATATATATATATATATATATATATATATATACACAACTAAAAGTAAAACAAGAAAAGTACACAATACAATTGCAAAAAAAAAAAATAAAACCAAATATATAAATACTTATAAATAAATATTAACAAAAGAAAATGAAACTCAGATTTCTACACACTGGAGTAGATAACGGCCTTGCTGACAGAAATCCTGGCTATATTTGTGGTGTGAGCAGAGTTTAATTATTAAAACTCTGAAAATTTATAAAATTATAATTTAGATATTTAAGATTTAATTTAATTCTAAAACCCTAAGATCAAATTTGTATTTACTTGGTTAGCTGGCAGAGAATTCATCGCTGATTATTAATCGTAAATCTCACCTGAGTAAACAAAAGGTTCGTAGATGAAGAAAATTATGAGTTTTATAATGGACAGAAATCTGTACATTTTACCCTCAAATAAGTGTTGTCGTCAAAGAGCGCTGCAAAAACTGTGAAGTCTTTACCACATCCACAGGAAGAAGTGGTAACTGAGGGAGGATGATGCTCTAGATATGTAAATGTTTAAAGACAGATGTTTAGTTAACATGCAATATGTAAACTTACAGATATCCAGGGTGGCTACGGTGACCTTGAAATAAGAAGGAAACAAACTAATATACAAGTTATAAATAACTTTCTAAGTAATGAATACTGACTCACTCTTAAAAAAAGTCTCCAACTCATGGCAGAACAATGTAACAAAATTCACTATCACACACACACACAGTTTCTCAATACTAAATACAAGTATTAAATACTGCTCTATTCCTATAAAATATCACTGAGTAACCATATTTAATACAGCCATCATAAAAGCTGACTGGTGACTGAAAGGTGGTTCTTTGATATACAGCATTAAATTTACATAAAATATAACATGATCAGATTCTGCCCTCAAACAAATGCATCTGATCTGGAACAAGTGATGCATTATTGAGACCAAAAACTGCCCGTTAGATTTACTCTAAACAAATTATATTTAAAATTTAAGCACAATAGTGACATTCATTTGACCTTCAATGTTTATGTCATAGTTCACTGTATGACTGACTCTGGAGACACAGAGAAATGTTTAGCAGTCTTTAATACTGGAATAACAGGAGGAAAATCCACAACATGAACACTGGAAACACAAAACATTTAATAAGTAGACCCGACAGGGGAGAGATGCACTAACAGGAACTAATATACAGTACACAGGGTAACCAATTAAACACAGGTGTAGGGAATCAACTAATAATCCATCTAAACAAAGAAACAAACCAAATAAGGACAAACAGGAATAGAAAACATGGCACAGACAGTCCAGAATCCTGACACAGTTTAGACTGAAATGTGGGGCCTGTGCAGAGAACGGAGGAAACTCTTCAAACATTTAGGTCTGCTTGGTGTTTCAACAGACTGCCAGCTCATACTTCAGTTCTGCAAAATAAAGACATACACAGTAATAATGAGAATTGTAATTATGCTTGTGTAAATGCTGAGGACATTCCCATCATCAAGCCATAACAGGAAATAAAAGAGAAAAAAATACAAAATACTGTTAAACATACTTACTAGTAGACTTGGGATTGAAAGACAAATATACAGTAATATGGAAACTGCCATCACAGACATTTCTATTGTTGTTGCTTTGTTTAGTATTGTCTTGAAGTATGTGTTTGAAAGCCCTTAAAAATGACAACAACAAAAAAACTTTTAAGAAGACATACAATAATATACAGAAATATCAGATTAAGTAACTTGAATACTTTTGGTCATTTCCTTAAACAAATCTGTAATTTGTCTTGAGAAGATTTGAAATATAGCGCACAAAAATTATTTTCCAAGCTTCACAAACATGGTCACTTTCGCTGTACATTATTACAGAAGAAGAACTTTGCATTATGCCACACTATTGAGAGCTTACTGTTGTTATTCCTGATCTCGTTCTTAGTCAGCATCTTCTGGATGGTCTTTCCCTGGTGCTCCACCACACAAACATACTGGTTCTTCTTCCACTCGTCTGGAGCAACATAGTAGAGGTCAGATGTCTTCTGGAAGGTCCCATCCTCATTTGGCAGTAGCTCTCCAAAATCCACATCCTCATCAATGTCCTCTCCATTTCTAAACCAGGTGAAAGTCACTTCAGCTGGGTAGAAACCTGTGGCATGACACGACACTGGAGACCCGGGATCCTTCTGTAATAGAGACACTGCAGGAGCTAAAAAAACAAACAAAACATTGAGATAAGCATGATTAAAATATAATGTTTCTTGAAAAAAGTGAATTTCTTGACGACAAGTACCTCTTCTCTCAAAATATGCTTTCTCCAACTTTACGAAATATTTTAACCAGTTAACACACTCATGTTGATAGTATTGTCGTAGAAATTCAAGCTGGACTCTGTCATTATCCCACTTGATCCTTGTTATTAACCCCTGTGGTGAAGCTGCGACATATGTGAGCCACTTCAGGTCTAGTGTGACATAATCATCTCCATCATAACCGTGCTGATCAAACCCACGTGATTCTTCAGGCTGATTATCCCATTCACATCCATACATCCTCTGATACGTATGAACTCCTGAAGAAGAGAGAGACAGGGCCTACTTTTATTTATTTATTTATTTGGTATAATGTAAATCTTGATATTTAAAACTCTAGTATATTTTAACTCACCATGTGACTGATTGAATAGCTCCATTAAAACAGCAATGTTTACTTTGTTGGTCTGCTGGACTCGTTCTCTGATCTCAGTGTATTCTTCAAATCTGTCTCCAGATTTAAAAAACTCCTTCATCCAGTTCTGTCTGGGAATCAGCTCCTTTATGTCACTGTCATAATAATCAATCTGTCGTCCATCCAGCGTAGTTACAGAAGACATCTCTGGGATCCCTGCGAACGTCTGTCCATTTATTTCAGTGTAAAATGTGACGAAGGTGTGCCGCTCTAAACAAAAGAAGGACATACTCTAAAACTCTTGACCACTGTTAAACACCACATTAAAATTTGTCATTCAGTTTTTTTCTTTGAATTTCAAATTAATACTTTCAGCATAAATTAGGCATCACTGGAAAGCTTTAAACTCAAAATGTATCCGGTGAAAATACTGCATTCGAATTAAAACTGTACTATACATTTTTTGTGATATCAACTTTAAATTTGGAGCATGACTTGGTTAGACATACGGCTTTGATTTTATAGCAATCTTAGTGTCCAAATTGTTTTGTAAAGCATATTTTAGTTGCTTTTCAGTGAACATACATTTCATGAAGAAGAAGCATGTCTGAACTCACAGTACTTATTCACAGCCTCTGTGGCTATATTCATATTCACATGGTTAGCAGACAGAGAATTCAACCTTTAAATGATGTTATGAAATGAATCTCACCTGAGTAAACAAAAGGTACGTAGATGAAGAAAATGATGAACTTCATTATGACAAAAATTGATGCAGTTGACTCTCGGATAGGTGTTAACTGTAGAAGAGCACTGCAACACTCTGTCACTCTCAGCACATCGACAGGAAGAAGTGGTTACTGTGGGAAGATGCTGCTCTAGATAAAGAGTTGTTGTACGCATGCTTAGGGAGTAATCTTTACCAATGAAAGAGGTAAAAGACAAGTTCACACAGTAATACGTTGTATCACATACATCACACATTATTAACCTGAGTTCATGTACACAGGGGCGGACTGGCCATCGGGAGCACCGGGACATTTCCCGGTGGCCTGACGGTCGTTCTGGCCAGCCAGCTGCCGCTGTGCAGACGATCAGCCTGGCATGTGATAGGCTGGTGTGCAGCTACGAATTAATTGACGGATCTCTCAATCTACGAATCAGGCAATGGCGGAGGGAAACGAGCGACGCACTGCCTAATA
>JAUCMS010000049.1:2143618-2155848 GCA_032357445.1 Enteromius radiatus
GTTTGAGACTCACAGTATGTTATGTCCATGTACTCAACTCTTATTATTCAACCATGCCAAGGTACATTCAGTTTTCCTTTCTATGGCACCTTTTAACTGCCTGTGCAAAACAGAATTTCCCACACCATTTCACTGGACTACCATTAACTTTGATAGCATAGTAGACAGGCTTGTTAAAATAATAATCACATTGAAGGTGGTAAAAAATTTTACTTACTAGCAGCAGAAACAATGAAGTTCCTAATGATGCTGAATCTGCTCCTCCTCATCAGTAGTTTATAGAGTCCAGAGTCTGTGGTTCTGGTGTTGGTGATGGTCAGAGATCCGGTCTGATGATTCAGTTTCAGTCTGCCTCTGAATCTCTTATCACCATCTTTACACTGAACATCTGTACAGATAAGATCTCCTCTGATTTTAGCAATGAGCTTGTAATTAAAAAGCCATATAATAATTTCTTGTTGGTTTGTTTCAACATCAGTGTGTAAAGTGACAGAATTTCCCTCCATCACTGATACTTTGTCTGAGCCAACAGAAGAACCTGAAGAAGAAATCAACAGTTCATTACAAGCCACGCAAAAAGACACCAGGGAACCACCTCCTAAAGAGATTAGAATGATTGGAATGCATCTACATTTGCTCTTTTCACAATCAGATAGTTATCTGCTCAGAGAAAATGAATGAAGTGACCAGATCTAAACATGCCCACTGATCATCATACAACCCATGAATATGAAATAGATCAATATTACACATATTAATACTTCAGATGACTGCTATTTTCCACCACTTTAAGATACAATGTCATGTTTTTCTACAAAATGTTTTCTTTTTTTTTATCCCTTCTGTGTGAATCTGCCGCTTTAATAACATGTTTTCATTTAGAATGTTATTAATTTAACAGAAACATATGCTCACACTGATCAGTTTATGCATGCAGCTTGACTAGAACACAGCTAAATGTAGATGGCTCCAGATGTAACTTAACACATATGAGATAAAAGACAGATTTTTGAGTATCATAATAAAACTATACTCACTACTGACAGAAACATTGAAGATCTGTACAAGGCTGCCGCTGATCTTTACTTTATAAACTCCAGTATCTTCAGTTCTGGTGTTTATGATGGTCAGAGATCCCAACTTATCCACCTTCAGTCTGTCTCTGAATCTCTCTTTATACCAGATCTTACGGAGATCTCCAGTGATTTTAGCAATTAGGTTGTCATTAAAATACCACATAATCTTTTCCTGTTGGTTTGTTTTAACACCAGTGTGTAGCGTGACTGAATCTCCTTTCTTCACCGAGACTGGAACATCACCTGCACCAACACCAACACAATTGAAGAAGTACACAGTTAATTATAAGACAAACGATCAGGAAAGTGTTATAAAAATGTTTTTTCTCCAGATCAAAGATTGCGAGAAGTCAAATATGTCTGGATTCAAAATTTAACACATGCAAACAAACAGTAGAAGAACATTGATTAAACAGCTCAGATTTACATTTTAGTCTAAGACTAAGTTTAAGCCTTTTCTGTGAAACCGAGGGACTCGATGTATGACGTCACACAACTGCGTCTTTAACTGACCGCTCAGTCACATGTTACACGCACCCTGTCGCTTGTAAACCCCTTATTTCATTTAATTTAACTTGCTACCATATTGAAGAGAAAAGAAGAAGCTCATGATCTTCCAGTCTCGGGTCTTTCACGTGACGCTTTTACATAGGCATCAAACTTCATAAAAGTGATATTATTTTGTGAAGATTATCTTGATGGAAAAAATGTGTTCATATTATGAACTATTATTGAACACAGGGCTTATTTTTGCGATAATCCAAAAGCCTATGGAAAAATCCTACTGGCTTTATGCCGTTTCATGCTAACAGCTGATCGGCCAACAGAGTGACGTCATAGTTCCCCCACTTTGTAAGGCAAGTTCTCCATATAAAAAATTATTTTACTTACTAGCAGCAGAAACAATGAAGCTCCTAATGATGCTGAATCTGCTCCTCCTGATCAGTAGTTTGTAAAGTCCAGAGTCAGTGGTTCTGGTGTCTGTGATGGTCAGAGATCCAGTCTGATGATCCAGCTTCAGTCTCCTTCTGAATCTCTCATCAGTATCACACTGAACATCTGTAGGTATTGTACTCTGATCTCCAGAGATTTCAGCGATGAGAACGTCATTGAAATACCATGTCATCAGATTATTTGGGTTCTTCCTTCTGTGAGTGTGTAAAGTAATAGATTCTCCCTCCATCACTGACTTTCTCTTCATTTCATTTTGTTCAGCAGCAGGAACACCTGAAACACAAATATGCAGCTATTATAGGATCTTTTTAGCAAAAGATCCCAAGGCTTTCTTTCAAACATAATGACTTACCATGAACGGCAACAAAGAAGAACTCATCAATGAAACCGCGGCGGTGATAGTTGTTGATCAAGAGTTCATAGAGTCCAGAGTCTGTGGTTCTGATGTCTCTGATGGTCAGAGATCCAGTCTGATGATCCAGGTTCAGTCTGTCTCTGAATCTCTGCTCACCAAAATGACTACACTGATTACAGATCTTACTGAGATCTTCTAAGATTAAAGTGTGATTAAAATACCATCCAATCTCTTCGTTTTGTATCAATTGAACACCAGTGTGTAGAGTGACTGAATCTCCCTTCATCACTGACACTCCGTCTGTATCACCACTGAAAAAACCTTAGGAAGAAATGAACAGTTCATTGTCAGACAGTATTATATAATAGGAAAATGCTGTGGAAATATTGTGGGTGGCAGCAGAAGAACTAATTCTCACATTCGTTCATCAGACAAACATGAGCCTCACGTTTGATCTTGAACATCTTAATATTAATGTTCATGTGTTGTATGATGTTCATTATTACCCGTAATAATATTTTAGGAAAATGTTTTAAATTATCTGGAGAGTGGAAGTAGACAGGGCTGCTGTCTTATGCCCAGTCCAAATACTGCACTTGCAGTCCTGTCCTGATCATGATCATCAGACTTTTTGCAGAGATCTCGAGAGAGAGGTGATGGAAACATTTCCAAAGCAAGTTAAATATTAATAATAATTAGATATTGCATGTAGTTGTGTAGTATTCCAAAGTGTTGCACATTTTATTGGTGTAAAGAGTATTTATTTTGCACAAACAAATGTATGGATTTTTATATTTAACTAGAATTGTGTAACCTGTTATAGGGACTACATTTAGAAGTCTGTTTTAAATGTAAAGAAGTTTTCTACAGACTACAGAATAAAGTGAATAGATATGCAATAATACAAATGCAAACAGACAGCAGGAAGATACACACATTCACCCTTCAGACAAACAAACATGAATCACAAGGAAGATCTTTTACATCTTGATTCACAAATTCGCACTTCTTCATTAGATTAAATAAAAGCAAATTTGGCGTGCTGTCCGGGGAGCAACCCGGGAGCTCAGCGGACCCCGAGCGAGGCTCGGTCCCGTTCGCCCCCCTATGAAGGGTGCAAAGGAGAAGGGGAGGACGGCGGGACGGAACGTCGAGATGAGTGAGACGCCGGTATTTATGCCGAGGCGGATCATTTAATTAGGAATTATTAATAGGCTAGACTCTATAGAGCACAGGTATCAAATGCAATTCCTGGAGGGCCGGAACCCTGCAGTTTTGTTCCAACCCTGCTCCAAAACACATACTATGGAGTTTTCAATTAAGCCTGAAGGACCTGATTAGTTGGATCAGGTGTGTTTAATTACGGTTGCATGCAGGGCTCCGGCCCTCCAGGAATTGCATTTGACACCCCTGAGGGTGATGATACTAATGAGCGTCAATGGGTACCGGCTGTGCAGACATTCAGCGTGCTTTTCCCGAAACTATGTTAAAACATCCCTTATAAACCCAAAGAAACCCATAATCACTGTAACTTACCGCACAAATGCATGAACATAGAGCGCACAATCATAGAGAGTTTTGAGACAATCTTCATTTTCCCAATTCTTGCCTAAACATGAAGACAGATTAAGTCAAACAAAAGCACTCGTGTTCCTCTCTCTAGCTGAAGTCAAAGTCAAAGTAATGATGGGAGGCTCCATGCATACCTACGCGATGACGTAATCACATTTCTGCCGTTTTGTAGCCTTGACCGTCTTTTCAGGCTGTTTGTAGAAATCTGTTTAAATGTTAGTTAGCTTAGCAGTGATTCAGAAACATCATAGCATCACACTCACCTGACGTGCTTCTAGATTAGCTATTATACGAAAACTTAACATTATTAAATACGAAGGCCACTTATCACTGTGCTCTTTTGTCTTTTTTTAATCAACGTAGGCTTATGTTCCGCTGGATATATTGGTAAGTAATCATCGCTCTCTAGCGTCCAAAGCGGAAAATCACAACTCTAATAATAGCGCTACTTTTACCCGATAGAGAGCGCTGTAAATAGATACTGCTGTTCTCAACAGAGGAAAAGCTAAGGAACCAGTAAGAATAATCAGAATAAGGCGCACAGTCCAAGAAGTAACTTACATTTCACACCTAAATCACGAAGAAAAAAGTGAAAAATTATTAAGTGGACCTGACATGATTCATAAATCAAAACAATACAATCATGCAATGGACAATTTTCTTTAATACCTAGTTTAAATATAAGATCTGGTCTGCGGTGCAATTTAGATAAGTCCAGTTTGCAAACGTTAGCCATTCAAATACTCAAATACACTTCAAATACATTTTGTGTTACATAAAGAGTTGCTTGCTCTTAAGAAAAGGTCAAAGGTTGAACACCTAAAATGTTAAAGGTGAACATGTGTCAGAGGGTTTTGGAAAGTAAAGGTCACATACCATCCATGTGTTAGAGAGAAATATCAATGTACAGAGACATGGACTCAAATGTTAACTTTGTCTTACGTCATTTCTACAATCCCTGTGAAATGATTTCACAAAAAAAAACTTGCAGACCCAAAGAGTGAACAAAATCAGTTTTTATGGCACATGAACAAAGAAACGTTGTTTTCCAGAAAATAAATGCTTTTGAGGTCTTAGTTTAAGGCACTTCGTCATTGGCTGAAAATCACAGAATAGGAAATGTTAAGAATACCTTAAACGAGACAAACTTTGTTTATAATGCATTTGATCCTAAATAAAATCTTGTACTGTTAATTTACAACATTTAGGCACAAATATTTAAAACTGTGTTAATGAAAAAAATAAAAACAGCCATAACGATGTTCACATGTGTTCTGGATGGTTCTGTAGGCAGGTGACGAACTCTTTGACCGGGTGACCGTGGAAACAGATCTGATAAACGGCATTAAACAGAGGAAACCTACAGAGAAACAAAGGTTTTACATAAATATGCAAAAAAAAAAGAGACAAAAATAGTACTTGATTTTTGTAAATTGATTATGCAATCCAGATAACATGTAATCGGTTGCTACCCAGCTCTGAATGTGAAGAATGCAAATACTTACTTTTCCACCAGGTTTTTGTGTTTGAGGATTTGATGAACTTCTGCGGCAGTTGCCGGACCTTGAAGTTTTTGGCCGTTCAGCAGTTCCTTCTCAAGTTCCTCGATAGTCTGACAACAAACCAAAATATTTGCCACTGCACAAGAACACTGAGAGAATATAAGGTAATGTTCAAATCTGAGGGCCAAACATACTTTTCCTGTTCTGGCGAACGCTTCTCCGATTTTACGGTTGCGACCCCCGTAGCAGGTGGTGATGAGGTCGGCGACGCCGCAGCTCTCCAGAAACGTGGCGGGAGAAACCGGACTGGCCGTGCAGAATAACCGAGCGAAAGCGATCATTTCCATCAAACCCAGACGGATCACGGCGGCCTTGGTGTTGTCACCAAATTCGAGACCATCACAGAAACCAGCACCCACTGCGACAATATTCTACAACAAAGAAAACATCAGTTTTTGACTTTTATGCAACTAAACGCTTCAGAAAGTGATGGATGTTTACCTTCAACGCCCCACAGATCTCCACAACATCAGCCTCTTCCACCACCGTCACACGGAAGTTTTGTGTTTGCATCAGTTCCTTCAGCAGGGGCCCGTGAGTTTTGCTTTTACACCCTAACACAAGACTGTTATTGATTATTTGAAGAAATGTGGTGGCTGTATACACTCTTAAAAATAAAGGTGCTTCACAATGCCATAGAAGAACCTTTTTGTCTACATTGTTCCATAAAGAATGTTTCTGTTTCACAAAAGGTTCTTTGTGGCGAAAGAAGGTTCTTCAGATTAAAAAAAGGTAATAACGAGACTGAATGGGGTGAATGTGGAACCAAAAATATTTATTTTCTGTCATTATCAAAATCTAATTTCCATTTTTGTGTACTCACCAATGGTAGTTTCACAGAACTTCTCGTCAGCGACCTCATTGGCCAGATTGGCACCCATCAGCACGGTCATGGTGATGCCGAGTTTATCCCTAATGACATCAGAGATCAGTTTCAGTCCGTCAGGACCCTCATCCACACCCTTATGAAACACACACAGCGGTATAACAGTGCTGCAGGGTCACATACAGACTCAAATCTAACTACATAAAGTAAGACACTCACCTTAATGAGGGACATTCCCACAGCGTCAGTTTTGATGTGACCCTTAATGGTGTCACAGACTCGGGACACAAACTGGTGAGGGATGACGAAAATGAGGATATCTGCACCCTTCACTGCTTCTAACAGATCTGGAACCGCCAGCTGTAGAAAACAGTCATTTATCACCATGTTTATTAATTATATCAAACACCTCCTTTACATGAGTTTCAAGATGGCTTCCTAACAAAATTTCACTATGCAATGTCCATACATCAGTGATTTGAGAGATTCTGGAGATGCTTTATGTTCTCACCACGTTGGGCGGCAGCTTGTGTCCAGGCAAGTATTTTACATTCTCGTGTTCAGTGTTGATGATTTCAGTGAGCTTGCGTCCGTTGATCATCTCCTCAAACACCCACATGTTCACCGTCTTTTCAAACGTGCTGTATTTTGCTGCATTGGCACCCACAATTTTGGCAATGGCAGAACCCCTGAGGAAACGAAAGAACTTTGACAAACTGTACTGGATGAACAACAGGTAATACTGCTGCTGTAATGATGTCTGCACACACTGAGGGCTTAATTAACAAAAGACTGTGACACACATTCGCTAAATTACAGATCCTGACTTTGCCAAAACTGGGAAGAGTTTATCACTGGTTTTATTGAATACAATTATATTCCTCAGTTATATTTAAACATTTTAACATGTTACCTGCGATCATAAATAAATCATTCTAAATATAAACTGGAAACACTGGAAGCATGCAATTAAGATAGTAATTACGGATGATAATAATAATGCAGGTCATATCATATTACAGCTTTGCGTCAGTATCTGCAATGCCATAAAGCAGCCTGAAGTTTATGGGTCAGAAAGAAAAGACTGCAGCCTATTCTTTTTTTTTAATGATGACCAGTGGGCATCTGGGTCAATCATTACTCAGCAAATATTACCAGCAACTCCAGCAAGCCAAACAATGCACATTTGCACATAAATAAAAATAATAAAATCAGTTTTATTTTTAAAATAATTGACAAAATCTAATATACAATGTTATACGCAATATTCCAAGAATATTAAGCTACTACCAGAGAGGTATTCATGGTTTACATTTGATATCCGCAGAGGGAACCCGCGCAACATATACCGCATTTATTCAACTTCCTAAAATAGAAATAAACTCCGTTTGTGCCTAAAAAAACAGTCTGTTTCCAAATACACTTAAGCCAGTAGCTTTGCATTAATAAACATAAACCAGCATTAAACAATCACGCAGTGTAAATGTCACGCACCAGTTGCCAGAGCCGATAATGCTGACTTTCTTGGCCGCCATACTGCGCGTCTGTCCCGGCTGACCGGCTGTAGGACGTCGGTGTGTTTGAGAGCTGCTGACGGACCGGAGAAAATCCTGTGGGCGCGCTTTTAAATATCCCGTGAACGCGCCTCACTCCCCTTAACGCGCATTGGCTGATTTCTTCTCATACACGAGCACAACTCAAAACAGGACCATACTGACGATAATTTAATATTACTCGGACTCGAAACCAGAAAGGTGCGATTTCTGTAAGCAAGACTTTGTTAGTAGCGTTTTAAAATAATCACCACAAAGCATTGTTAAATACGCGACCTGAGCATTTCACACAAAACAGACGCTTCTGAGGTAAACAATATTCTATGAAATGTAAGTAGGATAAGGCGTTTTATTTGATTGAAACAGAAATGCTTCGTTTAAAAACGTAGCCTACACAAGGCCAAAACATAATAAAGTACATATTCTTTAAATTTCAGTTAGCATTTAGAGTTTGAACCGCCTCGACAGACGATTTGATTAAGCTTCATAGCAAAGTTTACATTTGGTTAAGTACAGCCAACATTTGAATTGAAGTTGGCGTTGGTTAGAGGTATTTTTTTAATATATATTTTATTTAATCACATCAGTACTATTGGTGTACATTCTCAATAGGCGGTTCTTACCCATATATTATATGCTTCCACAGATACCCACATATTTTAAGTCTACATTGTTTTGAAACAAGATTATTGTAATATGTACTGAGAACATTTGGTTCAATCACCGAAACACAACAGTAAGTGGTTGTGGCAAACAGGCCTTTTGATATTAGCATACACTACATCGGTCATTGGCAGTTCTATTGAGCACCCTAGGAAAAAAAAATATTAAAAGTTGCTCCGATTACACCGAGTTCAGCATTGATACAAGATTATCTTTATTATAACACAAGGGCTAACAGAGAAATACAACATTTGGTCCATTAAAGAAAATAAAGAAAAACAAGATATAAAAATCAAAGCAAATGCATGACTTTAAGAAAACAACGAAATGCAGTTCAAACTTAAACTACTCAGAAAGTTAAAGTCTTTAGCACTTGACTTCTAAACGCTTTGAATTACTTGAGTGGAAGAACTCATGGCCTCTCTTGCAGCGCATCTATAAAATATTAAAACACTCATCCGTTTTCACAGACATTTTGTGGGTAGCCATGACTGGTTAGTACTTGCCTTGGCAGGGTTGTTATACATTGTCCTTTCGGAGTTGACTTTAATGTCGATAATTAATCAAATAAACCAAAAACTATAAAGGCAATTCTCTAAAGGTTTTAATACATATCACAGCGAGGTTAGATTGGAAGTACTTTACAGTCCAGGACGAAGCTTGTGACCAAAAGATCTATAATCAAACAAGTCGATCAGCAGTACATCTAATCTTGTGGATCTAAAACGACTATTGAACAGAGAACAGTTCTGAAAAAGTCTCAGTATTTACCGAGTGTTGCAGAAAACGTTAACCAGTACGTTCGCCTTTAACGCCAGACTTGTTTGAGGAACTTCCTCCGAATAACTCATCTTCACAGAGCTGAGGTACTAAACTACGTCATTATCCGCCATCTATGCTTAACTAGACTAGATCTTCATAAAGTTCATATAATGAGAACATTAAAATATCAAAGACAATATCAATAACATCAAAAATAAACAATGACCCCCTCCAACTGATTGGTTAATATGGAAAGCAGCGAATGGGCTCAAACATTAGCACGTCCAAGAGCATTCTAGCAACGTGGGATTTCATTTGTCCAACAAAGCCTGTCAGTTTTGGTCAGAATACTACATTTCCCAAAGTGACAGCGTTGCAAAATCACCTTAACGAACGTTCAGGGAACTGTGAAATATGTAAAAAAAAATCATAATAATAATAACAACAAGGATGACAGCAGACAACGAGGTGTTAGCTGGCGGAGTCACAACAAAAATATGTTTCTGTATAAGGGTAATTCCAGGGCAGCTACAGCAGGACAGCACAAGATAAACTGTAATATAACTGTAGTGATCAGTGTCTGCAGCACAGAGCAGCAGGACATTTGCTACCCAGAACCCCCTCTGGTCCTGTGTCATAACAGTCTTGAGCTTGCTTATGTGTTTCGAATGCCAAGAGCCTGTTCCAGCTCCTGTCTCCTTTGCTGAACCTGAGAGAATGAGATTGACAGAAACATCAGTAAAAAGAATCATCTTCCATGCGACCTTTGAGATCTCTCACCGTGGCAGTGTAAAGCATTACCTTTGAATAGAAATATCGGCACACAGCCTCCTGAGCCCAGGGTTGGTAGTAAAACTCTGCTCTCCTCTCCTCCTCTGGGTTTCCAACCACATCCGTCATCGTCTGCAAGGACACCGAAATCAGACGTCAGCAGAACAAGATGCAAGTTATTGATTAATGGCTTTTGTCTGGAGCAACACACTTTCTGCAACATTCAATCCCAGTGAAATACTCTGCAACAGATGCCATTTTAGACTGATGAATTATGATGGCGGCCAGCTTTTAGAAATTCAGCATCCCATACAAATCCCTGTGAAACAACCTCCCAACCCCCCCCACAGTCATTACAAGTCCGGTCAGTTCACCAAGTGACACTCAGCTGAGCAAACAGACAGATGGAGAAAGACTACAGCTCTGGGCGAAGGTTAAACCACCTCTTCCGACAAGCAAACTAAGAACTTAGCAGAAGCATTTATGAAACCTACAGGTTTACAAGACATAATGGAACTTCCAAATCCATGAATTCATAAAACCATACTTCCTCACCTTCAAGTCTCGGCACTGCGACTGGAGCCAGTCGTTGATGAAGCCCTGCGGGTCTCGTGCGAAGCTCAACATGAACTCTCTTTGAGTCTTCAGCTGGTTAATGGTTTCAATGGTCTCATGGATCTGCAAGAGCGAGCAAACATACATGAGCGATACATGACTACCATTATACAAATGTTAATTATACAACAGTTAGTTCATTCGTTTGGATTTGTACTCAATATAAAACGTTATTTATTGAACTGTAGTAAGAACAAATCACAATCTTGCTTAACATCATACAGGTTTTACTGTAGTCTGATATTTCATAAACTGGCGATAAATACAAAGGTCAACAACTGGCTATGAAGGACACTGCATTTTGACTGTTGCAAAATGACTAGTGGTTCAACTGGGTCAAAGGGGAACAGAATTTTTTTTTTTTCAAAATTATGTGTGTGAAAGTTGAAAAGCCAGGAGATATGCACATAATATAATAAATCACCCAATCAATTACAATTCCACTTTTGATTGAAGGCGGCGCATATAAACTTTTACAAAGGAACGCGAAGGAACTGAACTTTCACCCACAGATGATTTATCGAAGCAATTTAGCCAATTCACAACCACTCAAGCTGAAATCCATGATTACATCAAGCATGGAGTGTAACTGTGGCAATGTATCCATGGTGAGTCCGGTTGCCATGCCTGAAGTGGTTACTAGACTACTAAAGATTCTTAGCAAACAGAGAAGAATAAAATTAAACATGTCCAGAGCTGATAGAAAGCAGGATGCTTTTTCCTGGACCACTCCCTGCAACACAACCGTTTGAAAACATTCAGTCCGCTGTGTTGCCAAGAGCCACTTTGATATGCAGCAGACAAGCACAGGATATGCAGCGAAACATCAGTGCACAGGGAACAGCAGAGCTCTCCCCTGGAGTGATGTGCCGAGCACTTTGAAGACTGTTTGTCCCGCCAGAACAAAGACGCCACTTTGGAGGATTTCGGCCAAATGCAAAACTTTCATACCTTGTTGTCGAGGCCTGCAATCTCTTGCTGACTGGCCGTGGAAAGCAGGAAAGAGTTCATCTGGGTCTTCAGGGTGTCGTCCACCTCCACGTCTATATCATAGCATGCCGTCTTCTTCTGGTCATTGGGATCCACGCTGAGATACAAAAAGGACGTTTAGGTCACAGAAAAAGGAATTCTGAGCGACATCATGTGGATGATGGTTACCTTATGACATGGCTGATGATAATTGGTTCGGGGGGCATCAGTAGTGCATGCAGACGTTGAGGAATCTCAGAAAACTTCATTCTCTGGGTCTCAAAGATCTAAAACAAGGAGAATCAAATTACTGGGTTTCAAAGATCTCGAATTAGGAAAACCAAAAAGTACTGGTTTTACAAAAACCTTCAGTGAGAACTTGACCATTATTGGGTTTCAAAGATCTAAAACAACAAGAACCAACAATTACTGGGTTTCAAAGACCTAGGCCCGGTTTCTTGAAAGCTTCTTATCACTAAGTAGTTCTTAAGTTGTACCTTAACCTCTCTCTTAACGTTATGGCGCATTTCCCAAAACGTTCTTACGCTAAGT
>JAUCMS010000049.1:2162952-2176985 GCA_032357445.1 Enteromius radiatus
TTTTACTCTCTAATAGTCAAAACATGTTAAAACAATATGTGTGCATGTGTTATTAATGCATTAAAAACAGTCAGGAAAAAAAACTGCTGCGTTCAAGGTAAAAATGTATAGAGTTTTTCATTCTATTACACAAAGGTGACTTTAGTGTGTTTTATGGAAATTCGGACCATGAATCCACATATATGGAGATCATTTTTCTCTAACTCTCTTTTTCTGTAGTACATGATATTAAAAGGTTTTATTCTAATTAAGCCTAAATAGCAAAGAGAAATAAAAAATGTTTGGGCCTTAAGAGGATACGGTTATCATTTTCTGTAGGCCTTGAAAACAACCATAAATCACACAATGCACCTCAATAAGAATACAATGACTATTATAAAGATCCAGTATACTGTTATTTTTCCAGGTCATTTAATTGTGCACAATCTATTGATTATTTCACATGAGGTAACCTGACACTAAATTAAAGTTACCTTTAGAATGATTTATAACAAAAATATATATGTTTCATATTTTATATTACTTTTTATATTTATATTATAATTTATAGTATGAAAATGAGGCATTAACAAATTTAACTGTGATCTGATGCATGCGTCACGTGAGTTTTCTCTCATTTCGCGCTCTTTCGACGCTGGTTCGCGCTGTGGTGAGGTAAGCGTCTGTTTCAGCTCCGTCAAAATTTAAGATGTTTATGTTGCCAGCATTATTAGTTAAGTAAAATTATTCCTCACGATAGGTAGACATGAAATGAATGTGAGTTAAAGTAACTGTATGACTAAAGTTACTGAAAGTTAAAGTTACTGTATGACTGTAGTTCGTATGGCTAACGTTAAATATGTAAACAAGCGCGAGGACATTTATGTGAAATATATATCATTAACAGCTGTTCTGTTAGTGTTTTTCCTTAGAATCACGTTGTTGTCATTATTTTAAGGACTTAATGGAGCTGGTTAGCATGTTTTTTTTTCACATTCACGTATTAAATCTATAAGAGAGCAAGATTTCCAGCTTCATGTTGTGCTTTTGCAGGAGAAAACCACTCTTTGCAGATTATTTTGCGAACTTGACTCCATTTTCTGTAACCTGCACCAAAGAGTATACAAGCACCTGCACATCACCCTATCTGCCAGTGAAGATACAGGTACTGCAGGTAAGTCTTGCAAACAAAATGAAGCTTTGTTTACTGTTGCTTGTTGTAATTTTTTTGCCCTGTTATCCAAACCTGACATGTTTTTATGCCGCGAAAGCCAGCGAGTTCATAGCTTTGCTGCCAATCATGTCACAGCGTCCTCCTGCAAAAAAGGATTATTTATGAACCTAGTGGGCAAGCGATGACACGGAGACAGATGCTGGACTTTCTAAATACGATGGATGCATGTAAAACTGGCATAAAAGCAAATTAAGGTCCCTCCAGTCGACCCGGTTAAAAAGCGCCTGTCTCTGGAGTTCTTATTAATCCTCTCAAAGAGCACGATGACACTCTTATCAGTGACAAACGGCTGCAGCTTCTAATTGTGCCACGAGATCTGACAGGATAAATTGGCACAAGGGCAGAAACTCCTGACAGTTGCATTATGGGAAATGAATAGTAACTCATTTTCAGTGAGCGAGTACCAGTGTGATGAACTCAAAGAGGCATGTAGGGTACTTACATTTTCACAGTTTCAGATGATCTGGAAAATTAAGTGACATAGCTAATGGGGTAATACTTTATGTAGCACATATCAGGTGACAAGGATGTCAGTCTGCTCAATTATTTAGACATATCTATCACAAACTATAAAGCAGGCTTAGCCTGTTGTTCGACAATAGAGAACCATTTTTTTTGTATCACGGGGCTACCATAGTACTCCTATTAGTCTTAATTAGTTGTGCCTGAATTATTACCTGAAATTAGTATTGCTTAAGTATTAGCCAAAAAAGTATGCACTACACACACGGTGGATAGTACGCCATCCAGTTACCTTTTGCATTTTTAGTTCTTTCCATTGTATTTTTACTAGTTATTGTAGACTTATGTGCCCTCTAGAAGCTTGTGTTCTGCCAGTGAACATCACTTTATTGTGCCATCCCAAAGAGTTAAATGTTCCCTTCCTGGTGCAATGACCTGCCCAAGTCAATTCGAGCAGCCAAGAAACGGCTGAAAACATATCTCTTCCATCTTTATTTGACCCTCTAACTCTAGCACTCTCTATTCTATATAGAGATATTGCTCTTTTATTGATTTTGTTTGCTTTTGTAAGTTGCTTTGCGTCTGCTAAATGACTAAATGTGCTATGATTGTAGGTGCACAACATCTTTGCATACTATTTAGGAAGGATAGTTTGCAAATTGGGAAAGTCTTAGAAGTAGATTGGTTCTAAACCCCAAACCAATTGTGGATTCACAAGCAGCAGCTGTGCCGAATCAAGACTAAATGCATCTTCCCGAATGCGTATGTTTGATGCGTTTGGAGGACAAGGAGCGTCTCAAAGGCACTAGTGTTGCACTACAAGATCCTCATCAGAATGCACTGACGGTTGGATTGTGCTGCCTAAAGTCGTTGGCAGTTTTCCCTGCATCTGCCAGAGAGGCTCGCACATCAGCACAGAAGGAAATGACATTCATCAGTCATTTGTGATGTCCCCTCGCTTCCTTTAAACATGCTAGGTTCGATTGAAAGCCTGCGGGTGACTTTGGACAATGCTGTCCAGTTAGACGTGAAACGCTCTTTAAATTTAATCGTGGGTTCTGATGCCAGTAGGCTACTTTAATATACATTTTCCTGAGAAGAGTCGGGACGGATGTCCTCCGACGATCTTGATGGATGTCTCATGCTTGGATTTTCTCTTATTCCTCCTGGGCTTGATCTTTCGGCTTATGCGCTCATGTCCCGTTTCCCGATACCGTCTGATGCCCATGAACATCCCCTTCATTTTTCATATCCCTCTTTCTACTTTCCACAATGTAGGTCCAAAATTAATTCTACCTGTGGTTTAAATTCACGAATAGTTCAGAGGTAAGTGAACAGTAAGGCTGGAAATCGGGAGCCACTTGTAATTCAGAATATTTTTTTGATAATACTGCAGCTGAAAAATTTCCATGTTCCGTTAACAGTTACCGAAAGACTGCGTTCTTTTGTTGATGGAAATGAAAAATCACTTCAAAAGTGCTTTTCTGTTGTTGAATCTATAGCGTCATGGCTAAAAATATCTAATGTGAGCTTGCGGTCAAGAATAACTCAATATAGATAAATCCTGAAGAATTATTATTCCAATCTCTGAAGTTAAACATGAACAATCCTGACATCCACTCTAAACTTGAATGAAATAACAATGAGACATTTGTAAAATTATGAATGATATTTATTATACCTTCATAGATAAATAGAACAGCCTATTATCTGCCGACTGCACTATCAGGCAATATGTATGTTTGTAAAAAAAGAACAAAAAAAACAAAGGAAAGAATAAGAGTACTAATGAATCCGTTGATTATCATGATAACACTGATAAGAATATTTTATCATTCTTTAACATCACCTTTACATATCGGTGGTCTTGTTTGTGCTTTGATATGAAGTTTGCGACATTAACAAATACGTCTCGGCAAGTACAGGATTGAAATAAACAGTAAGCCGTTAAATGCACAGTTCAGTATTCATTAACGAAATTAAAATAAAGACAGAAGAATAGCAGTCTCGCACAAACAAACACACATGCACACATACATACGCACAACTACAACAGTTTGCGGTTATGACTGGTGTGCTGGGCGAGTGGTCCACCCGGTGATACAAACTCTTTGGGTTTGTTACATTCCTGATCCTGGAAACACTTTTGTCCAGAAGCAGACCAGCAACACGGCGCAAATGATGAACCATTTGTCACAAACATTCATGCTCAGTCACACCTTCATGCACACATAAACAATCATGTATTCATACATTAGCCCTAAAAAAATGGACACTTGAAGTCACACTTAAAAATGCCTGAGCCTGTTTACACCTGGTCACTTGGTGTGTTTTCTCTGATCAGATATCATTATGCATCAGCATATCTTGATTTGGGTTTGGAATGGCATATGGGTGAGTAATTAATGACAGAATTTGCATTTTAAATTTCAGTACCGATTGGTATCACGGGCAGTAATGTTGACAAGGCTAAGTGCTTTCAGCAACCAGATGCATTCACACTTGTTTGGTTTTGCCAGACCACCTACTGAAAGCGTTTTGGGGGTCATTTATAACTGGTCTTTCCAAGATAGGATAACTATCTGATCAGAGAAAATCCATGAAGTTACCAGGTGTAAACAGGCCGTGAATGTCATTTTGTCAGTCACAATACATCAGATGCAGTGACAAAAAATATGACAGTTTTTTGTTGAAGTAGTTTTAAAAATGATAAACAGATGTCATAGATCCATAAAAAAAACCCCACCATAACAATCCTGCAGCATTTGTGATGTGCAATCCAATGCAACAAATTTTGACACATTTAAAAGAATAATTTAAGTGTCCAAAAGCCTTTTGGGGCCACTGTATAAATTTAGGGACTTCACATTCCCATTTATTGTTTGTCAGATAATAGCCTAATCCTAAACTTAAAATAAACCTTTTTGGCATTTTTTTAAAATATAAATGTATACATTGTTTTAGTATAATTTTGAATCCTTGTAGAGAGTTTCTGACAAGGTGCTTTTATCAGCTTGCTATTCTTCTGGGGTCACTGAGAAACTTTGCCCCCACAAAAACAGCAAAACCTGCGCGCACGCATATTCACAAGAAAAACAAACTTTACACCATCTTCCAACAAGTGTATATAATTGAGGCAAACTTGGCGATAGTAATAATGATATCTAAATAAAACTAAAAACATGCACAGGACGACCAGCATGCATTTACAAGATGAGACCTGTAACACAATGTCATATGGGACCTGAATCCTCCAGCACCCCGAAACCCGCCTTTGACGCTTGTAATGGTCACCATGTTCGGCAAGTTACATTCTCGTGAGATACACTGAGGCTGAATAGATCCAGCAGATGGGACTAATGAGGCTACATACAGTGAATAAGCGCTATATTTATCTACTGACCTACGTAAGCCACTGGTCTTAAGACAGTTTAGAGCCATCACTAGGTACACAAAAGGCATCAGGGTCCAGCTGCGGAAAGCTATTCGATGTCCAAGTCACGTATTGTGTAATTTCTTAGGCTTCAAGGAGTTTCGTTTTTGAGGCAGTATTTCCTTGAAATGTTCAAAAAACATCAAAAGTTCCATGGAACGTGTTAGTGAAAATATACTTTGTTGCTCGGTACCATTCCTCCGATGTCTGGATGTGTCTCAAGACATGGAGGTTTTCCAGTGTGTGGCAGATTCAGAGGGTTGTTCAGTAATGTCCGGTCGTGAATGGGGTCTGTACTGATGTGGTCAGCTTTGGTTGTTCTCTGTCAGACAGGCCGCTCTTGCTTTACGCTCAACAGGTGAAGTCTTCAAAGTTGCTCTGGCCAGGATGGTGAGGTAGCATGTTGGCTGGGTAGGTTGACGGAGTACGAAGGTTTTCACAGGGAGCCTGAGAGGAAAGAGAGACAATCAGAAACTGCAGTGTGTAAAATTAATACTGCCTACATTTAGGCAATTAGGCAAAATGTAGCATGTCAAACATTGCACAATATGAAGCAGTAACTATTTCAAACATCATTTTGTGTATGTGAATTTAGCGAGTGGCATGCATTTATCACCCTTCGAAAATACAATTTTGTAAAAATAGTGAATGTTTGTTATTGTTATTCTCTGTTGTATCAGCTTATATAATTGGTCTTCCGCTTAACTGCATACATACTGAATACTGTAGAAATATGAGTGAGTATTATGCCAGTATACTATTCTCAATATAGTCTTTATTATCTGCAAGTGTGTGTTTAGCAGCCAGCACAGATACTGGTGTGATAGTTACTGACGTGACGCTGCACATCGTCCAGGCTGAGAACAGCTCCTCGTTCGTTGTTGTTGCTGCGCTGATGTTTCTTCTTGGCACAACGACAGAGTTTGTACTTGATCACCTTCGAAGAGAGAAAACAAACCCACACGTAAAGCCTGCTGTTCACTTCAAGCTATGGATGGTGATTTGGAGAACTTTTTTGAAGATTTTAATCTTCTAGTAAAATTTACTTAGCAATACGTGTTGTGATAAAGATAACCAAGAAAAAAAAAAACATCCATTGTGAGATTAGTACGGCAGACATGGATGCATGGAACTGAAATCTTGGGGGGTTGTAGATGTAAGACTAGCCAAGTCCTATTTGTATCCTATTTGCATCCCAAGTAAAGCACACATTCAGATAACTTTCAGGAACTCGAAATTTGCTTCCGTCCCCAAACGCCAGAGATTGACAGGAACAATATGAAGTACTAGATCTGAACTCGTAACTGGGGCATTTCCCCCGGATTCCCATGTGGGCCTCCTGACAACACAGAACAACAAGATGGATGGATGATGTATTGTTTGTTACTGGCTTTCGGCTGTCATGTACCAGAAGCCAGTTTAAACCAGCCAGATTACGCAAACAAGTCCTGGAACTGACACTATTTGTGTCTCATTTCCTGCAAATGACGCCAGCTTCCACCTGCCATATCTGACAGCCTGTCTTCCATCTGTGTCCTAATGTCACGGGCAATACTCAGAGCCTGCTGTTGAGTCTGAACCACACTCTAGAGGCTTTTCACGTGGAAAGTCAATTTATCAAAATTAGTGCATGGCTAGATATATTTATATTTTCCAAAATAATAGTTTTGGGTAAAGAAATGAAAGGAAGGGGAGGATAAATCCAAGTTGTGGCAAGTTCTTCATGCAAAACCTAAGAAGACTATCCCAGGCCTTGGTCACTACCTTCAACTTCACCTACAAGGTTTGCACATAACAAATTTGAATATCAAAATGTGTGATTTTGGTCTGAATACAACAAGCATACTGGGTGGTTTCATATTTTCATAATTTTCTGACAAAGACTACAACATATCCAATTTCTCCATTGGGAATGATAAGATTGCGCTGTGCACAACTCATAAATACAACCATTTTGGCATGGATGCAGAAAGTCTTCATAAACCAGCATTAAAATTCTGCTAAACATCTCCTTTTGCAAGGTTTTGGAATGACATTTTTTTTTATCTTTCAGCAGAAACCCTTTTGGATGCTTCCCCCTTTGCTTTTGTTTTTCAAAGGCTCATGTGAGTCTGTTGAGCAGAGGTGCAAGTCAGCACTTCCTGTAAAAGATCACGTGATTCATTATCAATCACTGCCATACAGAGATACCCAAGGAGCATCTGACAGACAAGAAAAATAGCTCTCCTGGCATCGCTCCCCTGTTTTAAAAGTCATATGTTTTAATGCATAGTAGGATTGGGCGTTTGGCAATATAACATTAAGCAAAATCATGAGTATTGTGATGATTTATGACTTTTTAAAAAAATGTGAAAAAAGTGGCCATATGGTCAAATCTACATAAAGATATATACTAGAAATTGCCAATAGGGGGAATAATATTGCAATTTTCCCAACCAAGAGTGTAATACTTCTGCAGATGAGACCAATGGTTATCAGTCATATTCAACATAAGATCTGAGGACAATATTTTAAGCAGAAGTTATGTTGATTAAGATGCTAATGACAAAGTGTGTGCATGCATACTGAAATTATTTCTTCATAATGCCTAAAGCATTGCATCTGCCAACAATACTGAGTCCTCGGCTTGCTTTGAATAAGATTCTGGTAGTTTGCGTCTGCACTGTTCTGCTTGCTTGCCTGCTGAATTGCCTATTATCACATCAGATGACAATTTTGCCAATCAAAAGACAATTCCACCCTTTGCCTTCAGGTGTTGATATCTTGAAAGCAATCACATCCTGAGCCAAAGCTTGAAAAGTAATCATATATTTACACTCCTTTCAGAAGCCGAGTGTGGCAAAGGATCCCGAGTGGAAGAAAGCTCCAATGTTAAGAGAGCACAGCTTTTGTGAAGGTCATACCAAACACAATTATGGAAGAAAGGAGAATATGTGCCACTTTGAGTGACACAAATTTCCACAGCTGTCGAGTTTTATGGTAATTATCTCTGAAGGGTCTTTAATACATGGAGAAAAGAAGAAATAACAGCTGCAGGCTTGGATTTGAATGGTGGAGGTCTTACCTCATACAGGTAGTCAAATAGCTCCAGGATGGTTAAGATACTGGCCCCGATGAACAGTCCCATCTGCCCACCAATGTCACCTGAAATAGTTTAGTCCAGTAATTAGCCACATGATCGAACAAACAAGTTTCGCAACATATCGTGCATAATTGGATTGTAACATTACAAGCTGCTGTTTGTTAGTTTGACGTTCTCAAAAGTGAAACACCGTGATATCTTTTGGGAAAGCAATTAATAGTAAAAGAACACATGGAAATATCAAAGGATAAAATCATTTCAAGGCTTGCGAATTCATCTCGACATCTCGAAAAATACAAGCTCACCGAGCAGGCCGGCTAACTCATAGGCTTTCTTCTGCTCTATGGTCTCGTAGTTCAGGGCCTCGAAGAAGATGTCCAGCACCAGGATGTTTTCTCTAAAGAGCAGAACAGAAAGGAAAGGTGAGCACCCCCCCAAGTGCATTTACTTCCACAAACCACCCCATCTTTTGCACCATCTTCCAAGTATCGATCCACAGTCTCTGCCAATTTCACAGCATTTCATTCTCTAATCTTCCACTGCTGCAAGCAGATGGTTGGAGTCGATCCAGCGGAGACCTCGGGCCATTTTAGACACAGCTGGAGTTGATTCTGAGCGTATCTGTTATGTTTTTGCACATCGAGTAGTGGCACTTTACACTTTATATCATATTGCTATAATTTACTCAACTTCTTAAAAAATAAATTGAGTTTTTAACAAGAACATTCCTACACATTCACTGCAGATGGTGTGAAAGTTTAATTTTTCTGGTCCGCTCTCAATACATTTTAAATGTTTAATTAAGCTACAGGCGACAGCTGCAGTTATTTTATGAGTGTTTGCTCAAGCTTTTCAAAGCTACCGAGAAGCCAAAAACACTAAAAAGGTTAGCCTTAATGGTTCTTTTGAAGCAGGCTTATCGGAGAATGGTAATGAGGTGCTACTTTAAAACCAAGTATTAAAAAAAAAAAAAAAACACATTACATCATCTGGGTTTGAAACATAACCATTTCTGCTTTAGATTAATACACAACCCTATTACTGTCAAAGATGAAGGTGAGGGTTAGTTGATGATGGCAAGATTACATGCGATTCATTTCCTAAATATAAGAAACTATGACAGAGATTTGATCTTGAGCCTTTTCACTGGATAGTCATCAATATCTTTGGGAACAAGCAGAAAACTAAATAGAGTCATTCAGCCGTTGCGTTTTGAAGATTAAATTCTCCCAAGTTCTTCGGTAACTTCTCTTTTCCTGTTCTGAATGCAAAATACTGCAAATAATTTACAATTGTTCCACTTGACTTCTCCTTTCATTTTCTAAATGCAAAATACTGCAAATAATAGTTCTTCTCCATTTAGTTGATGCAAATATAAGAAAACTGTTTCATGAAATTTGGATTGTTTTGTGCCGTTAGGCTGCTGTATTCATTTCACAAATTAAAGTTTAGTTCAACATGGAACGGCACAATCAATTTCACTGAAGTAATAGTTAACACCTCAGCTGAAAATAAGTCATTTTATTTAGATTGATTCAGAAAAAAACTAATTTTTCCTTTACAGTGCGTGCATAATTATTAGGCAATCTGATCTTATTACGAATTCTGAACCATATCAAATCTTAATAACTAACTATTAATTTTGTGTTTAATCATTTATGTATAATTGTCCACAAATGATGGAAGTGAAAAAAAAAAATCCTTATATCCCAGTATGCATAATTATTAGGCTGATTTTTTTTTTGGTTTGTTTTTTTTTCTTCAGATAAAATGGCATTAAAAGAGAGATCGCACTCTGGAATGTTGGTCCTGGATACTAAAAAAACAGACCCTGGGACAGAAAACCAGTCGTAAGTTTAAGTTTTTCAAAATTGAGATTTATACCATCTGAAATATATATAATCTAAAAATATGAATAAATACGCCTTTCCATTTATGTGTGGTTTGTTAGGATAGAACAATATTTGACTGAGACACAACTATTTGAATATCTGGAATATGAGGGTGCAAAAAAAAAAAAATCTAAATATTGAGAAATACAAGGAGTTAATGAAGTCCTTAGTAATGCATATTACTTTTTTGATATACGTTTTGATATATTTACAGTCGGAACATTACGACATATCTTCAGGGAATATGATCTTTGCTTAAAGGAACAGTATTTAGGTTGTAATATTAAAAATATAAATATTTTTGCTACAAAAACCCATCAATCTGCTTCAGAAAACATGTGATAGGTTAGTTTTCCAATCATTTTAACGTCTTTTCTTCTTCACCTGTTTTTTATTTTCTGACCATGCTGACCCAATGAGCAATTCGCTGTCCAATGGTAATGCCTTAACTTTGCAAATTTAAGTGTTGCAGTAGTATTGCATCCTTCTCATGGTCATTAATCATTTTTGACTTTCAGTCGGAGTTAAATCTTTTTTTTAACATTTGTAAAAGAAATCCTGCCTAAAAAATATTCACACCTGAATATAAGGGCTTTTCATTTCCAGCCTTCATGAACACCAGCTAATTTAAAACAGGCTGACTTTAATATTTATCTCTTGTGATTGTAAATGAACACTCAAACTAGTAGAACTGCCTGTAGAACACAAAACAAACTAAGAACAGCAGCTTTCTTGACCTCTCTCTGTAAACTTAATAATGATGCATGTTGTTCCAGATGGCTGCGGATGTCAAGACATTTCTTGACATTTCTTAGCGTGTTTGTCAAAGCAGTGACGTGTTACATGTCAGCCATGCTGTTGTCTGGTCTTGAAGCTGTTCAGCTGTCTGGATCTTACATGAGGGCAGACAAAGATCCTGGTTAATTACTGATGAGGCACTAAACAGCTGCCAATCTGGACAATTAAACAAGCAGGGCATAACAAACAACCACAAATTACACAGTTGTTAAATTTGCCAATTTTGTTTGTGATTTACTGTTGTTTATGCTTAAAACATAACCTCACAAAAGAAAAACCTTTGGCAACTGCAAGAATTATCCTTTGAAAACAAGTAATTAAGTAATTAAGTCTGCACAGACTTCACTTTTTCAGATATAGTTAAAACTAAAACTATTCAGTGTTTCGGTTTACAGAGATTTCGGATTTACAGAGATTTATAGTGCAACGTGACCAAAAAAATATAATGGCCAAAATGATTTTGCACCAGAGACAAGCAACATTTAAGCGAAACTCACGCAATGTACTGCTCCGTCTTGTTGTACTTCTTGGCCAGGTATTTGGCAGAGGCTTTGCTGGGGATTTTGACGAAGGACAACTCTTTGCCGTAGCGCGTCATGTTGCAAGGTGTGTCGCAAACACAGTAGTCATTGTCCCTTTCCACCAGAAAATCTAGAGCCAGACAAAGAAGGTAGAACATTTCTTTTAACCTCAAAAATCCTGGCTGGAAAAACAATGGGACAGATGATGAAGTATAAAAAGGCCCGGGGAAGTGGGTGGTGAGGTTAGAAGGGGTCATAAATCCAGCTGTCCCATCATGGCCTCAGGTTCAGACATCAGTAATGAGGAGCGGATGGGTTCAGAGAGAAAAACTGACCTCTGGACTGAAACGTTTCAACAAGAGGAGGCAAATTTCTCACCTAGAGCTGGATCTGCACATTCCTTATACTGTTCCGGAGTGCAATATGGAGCATCTCCTAAAGACAGAGAAACATAGCCTATATAAGCAAAGACGACTCCCAGGAACATCTACAGTATAGTGCAATTGTATATATATATTCCAAAAAATAGCATGAGTTAGGCTGTACGTCAAGTACATTGCCATAAAAATCTAAATCAAAACTAAAATACAAATCATAACACCCAAAACACGTTTTATAACCTTCAAGCCCCAAAATATATAATATATATATATATATATATATATATATATCTCAAAAACTACAGTTTCTAAAACTATCCATTTAAATGAAGTACTTATAATAGTACTATTTGTGCTGTCTTTAATTTATGCTGATGTCAATACAAAAAGACTTTATTACAGTAATGAGAATCTAATGAGAAACATCATTAAGAATAATGAGAATTACAAACAAACCCTAAGGTAAAATGCCCACACTCATTAAAGTGATGAGAAATGTGTTTAATTGTGATCCAAATTATAGTTACTACACAAAATATGCCCCGTTTTCTACATGCATAATACATGTTCTTATTATTTGCTTTTGATTTTAAGGTGAAATAAGAGCTGAATGTATTTTTTTGTGCAAGTTCTAAGAAAAGCGTGAGGATAAAGAACAAAAGATGTGCCGCGGAGAGAGAAGAACACAATGTTCTGGCTAAAGGTGAAATGAAACGGCCTCTGTCGGTCTGTTAATTAAAACGTGTCGCCGTCCATCACGCTGTTGTTATCAGCTCTGAACGTCTCCTCAAAAATCAGATTTCCTCTTTTAATTCATTGTATTTATTCAGGCCCTGAAGTTTCCTCGAATCGCTCAAGGACTCTTGCAGAGAAAGAGCGCATACAATCGACGAGACGCTGAACGGAAAAACATGTCTAGACCACAAAAGCCAGTGATGTGACGAAATTAGAATGCTTTCGTGATAATGAACTAGGCTGCTTATTAACAAGGCTCTGATAAAATCAGTAAAATTGGCTGCAAATCTTTAGTCATAATGCAATGTTCCTGTTTACATTGTCTGCATGCAGCGAAGACGGCTTTGTTTATTATAAGCAGAGCACTCCAGTTTTGTCAGTGTAGATGGCGAAGATACAGAATCTAGTTAATGACAAAGTCTTTAGAGATGATCAGAGGGCTGTATTTTACACAGACTTACAGAACTCAGTGGGGTGCTGGATCCTTACAGGGATGCAGAAAATTAAGGTTTTCTACTTGCTAAGGTTAAAATCCTCTTACTTTCACTAAGCCAAAAACTAGCAACTAGAATTTGAGCAAGACGATGTGCAAAACAGCTTTAGGGGCAGGGCGAGGGTTTGAAAAGCATCATAGGCTTAAAAAGCCACAGCTTGAAAACATTTCATTCTGAAAAGAATAACAAACCACAAAAAATAAGCAATTAATTTGTTCATTTATTAAATAACTCCTGGGCAGTACACACTAAACTAGAATAAACACTTAAAAAAGATGATACTTTGTGGGAAACGAGATCCTCGCAAACTTGTTTCATTATAGCTAATAATTTAAGATTTTAGTGTGTTTAATTGAGAATAAGCTGTTCAGAAGAGAATAGCATAGATAGATTTATAGCATTGCAAACATCATATATCTGGTTCTGTTGATACATTGCACTGTGTGTGTGTGCTTACCAGGCATGTGCACCATGCGGCAATTGCAATTCTCCACCAGATATCGTGTCTCACAGTCGATGCGGCAGGCAGTGATACTGTATGTGCTGAAGAAATCAGAATCCATGGGTGTTGCCTTACAGTCACCCCATGGAGGAGGGAGATACGTCAGCTATAAGACAGAAAGACAGCAATAGTATCTTGTTGAATCTCTTTATTACAAATAGGGCTGAGCGATCAATATATATCAATACAGCCGGTTCTTTGATTAGCAGTAAATCTCCATCACTTGTTTTCAAATGGAGCGGCAGTTAATACACAGAGCCGTAGATCAGTGACAAGCTATGCAATATCGGGTTCAGTATCGCAAATGAATCACCTGCAAAACTGAACGCGATATTGCATAGCTAGTCGGTAATCTACGACTCTGTGTATTAAAACACAGAAAATAATCATTAAAAATAGTTCAGCCTAATTAAAAATAGCAATTTTACATATTTGTGAGCCATATTTTTCTGCTAGTTAGGATATTGCCTCGTTAGCTTGGCAGCATGCTAATGTCGAACTCTGCACTGTACAGCATTACT
>JAUCMS010000049.1:2200110-2219995 GCA_032357445.1 Enteromius radiatus
AGTACACAGAACAGAGTGATTTCAAAAGAGCTGTTTTTGACAGGGTAAAATGAGCGTTTTTAAAACTATCTTTGAGACATTTTAAAATAAACTATATTAAAAACTTTCCATTAAGACCCTAAAGAATCATATTAGCTTGTGGAAAATTGCTTTTGTATGACCCCTTTTAGCAAGTATACTCAAATATACTCAAATCACTAAGATACTACAATTCAAGACCCTCTGGCTCTCTACAATTGATTTGAGCTGCAGATCTGAGTTTATCTGTTTCTGTTAGGAGTGGCTGAACTGTAACGTGGCCAAGTGTGAATCTATTTAAAGGTGAGTCTAAAAAACATGAACTCTTTCAGATCCTCAGCCCAAACATCGGAAATCCTACCATTTCAGACGGCTACTGAATATTCTTTACTCAACATGATGGATGAAAACATTAAGAAGCCATTAGCGATTAAGAAACAAGCCAATTAACCATGATAAGTGCTTATTGGCACATTTCGGAGTCAGCTCGGGCCCATGTGTCACGCTCCTCCTAATTACAGACATTTATGGGATTTTCACCCTCTTTACCCCATTTCACTTTTCATTTTAGAGCCCATTTTTTACTTTTCAATAATTTGGGCCATATTTTATAATTTCTGATGGCACTCAGGTTCCAATTAAGGCAATACACGATAGAAAAAGCCCATGTTTTTTCTGGGCCATTTAAAGATTTTGGGCTATTTTGCTCCCATAGCACGTCTTCTGTCTATTTTCTAATAGAGAGAAAAACAACTACAACAAAAAAACAACCAAAGTAGACATCTTTATTTTGTTACACTTTGCCTTTTTGCATCAGTGGAGTTCATATACAATACAAACAATAACAAATCAATATTAATCATTTTAGACATTTCAATATTCTATTTATTAGCGCCAAGCATGAATTGCATAAACTTTAGATTTATTCCAAAATAATAACTCAAGGCAATAATAATTTAAACAATATATTTTAGACAAGAATGGCTTGGAATGCACCTCCAATGTCTGTAATGCGTTTATGTTCTTACGACCAATACGAGGTGGAAAATTCATACTAATTCGTACAAATTTGTACAACCTCACTCAACCCCAGTGAGGGGTAGGTTTAGGGGCGGGGTTAGGTGTAGGTCATTCGTACAAATTCATACGAATTTTTAACTTGTAAAATACATACGATTTAGCAAAAATCATAAGAATTTGTATGAGTGAGGTCGTGCGAATTAGCCACTTTGTAAAATATGTATGAATTGATGTTAGACTGGGCTGAGTTCCCTGCCTACAATAAACAGTCTCATGAGAATGGCTGGTCACCCTACAGAAGAGAGGGGTGGTGTCAGCAGAGCTCATTAGCATTTAAAGAGACATGCACCAAAATGGGTTTGTGTGAAAAGAACCGTTTTTGACGAGGTAAAAAGGGTGTATTACACTACCACTGAAATTGTAATCAAAGTATTGTATAGACTTGTCATTAATACTGTAAATAATCATATATACTTGTGGAAAGTGGGCATTCAATGACCCCTAAACTATCTCATATATATTCTAATCTATATACTAAGCTATATTCAGCAGATTTTTACGGAAGGATTTGTTCATATATCATTGGCCTGATTTATGTTTTGACAAAAAAGGGATATCCAAAATACTTTAACTGTAAAACTTTTGAATCTAGCTTTATCAAAATATTTATTTCCTGGAAATGTATCCAAATTAGGGCATATTTAATTAGACAGTCTACCATTTGAATTTTTGCACATAGTATTTCAGAAGACTTATAATACAAAACATTTGTTATTATGCTGCGAGTAATTAACTGAAAAAGACTGAAAATCTAAAAACAACAACATAAAACATCGTGTCTTGCCATAAATGATTAATAATGACTTATTAAAATGAAATATGGAATAAGATTTCTAACAAACATATGGCAACATCTGAGTGTCAGTGGAGAACTTTCTCAGGCAATTATAACCCCTGAAGGACGTCATAGCAGGCTGTGTGTAGGTTAATTGTTGATTGTCTTGGAAATAATGTGGCACATCCATCACTGAAATAAGTCATCCGGTGTCCCTGCTTTCCCTCGTGGCAGGTATGAAAACACGCAGTAAATCAAAGCTCTCTGCGGCGTCTGCACACACACGTGGGAGTGCCG
The DNA here is from genome assembly GCA_032357445.1 of Enteromius radiatus. Classification (NCBI taxonomy): domain Eukaryota; kingdom Metazoa; phylum Chordata; class Actinopteri; order Cypriniformes; family Cyprinidae; genus Enteromius; species Enteromius radiatus. Next base: position 2,202,281 of record JAUCMS010000049.1, read on the forward strand.
GCATTGAGAGACGAATACTTATCAGTTTTCTAAGATGCACATCTCGCTCAAGACCCTGAGAACACAATGACGCGCATTCAGTGCGTTGCTGTTGGCGATAGAGATCATCCGTACACCTCCGGCTTTACCGCAGTAAATAAAGCCGAGGTGCATTCATCACAGCACTATTCTCAACAAGATAAGCGTGGGCATTAAACTCACAGAGAGGTACTTCGTACAGATTGTTTTTGTGCTGTACAAATTCTCGACTCATCCTGAACCACATGTTGCTGCACTTGAACGTTCAAATATCTCGTAAAAAAAACTAAGGAAGAGCACCTGAAGGACCAAAATCTTTCTTCTATAAATCACTGAGCAGGGAAATGAAGGTCTTCATTTTTTATTGCTTGTTTAGTTGCACACTAAGAAATAGTGTGCATTGTGAATTCACAATATAATGTATTTTCTGAACGTATCACGATATTTTGTAAGAAATAATGTGGGTGTTATGATTTATTCAGGAGGAATTGATTAGATGGTGAAATATTTAATATAGAAGCTTATATGGTGTGCCAGACACAACTAGACATAAAAAAAGTAGAAAAGGAAAGTTGTTTTAGAGTTACTACAAATTGCAAATTACATACTTTTCTTTACAATGAAATGCAGCTAATATAAAACCAGAAATAATATTAAGAAAGTGAATAGAAACATTTTATGTTTACTTTAATATGCTGTCAACTTCAAAATTCAATCTCCGTCCAATAATAAAGTTTTTCAGGGATAGTCTTGAGCCAATGTGCTGCTTTAAATCTGTTTTATTGGTCTGCACAAGCTTATATTCATAAAACAAATGGATTTGATTCCTCCTTTTGTAGCGGCGCATGCATCGTTGTAGTGCAGTTCAGCCCTCGATGGGTCGATTTAGCCCTCGATTCAGCCCTTTTTTGTGTTATGGCGCCCTCTAGTGTTCAAACAGCAAGAGTGAGATCAGGTGCATTCAGAAAAAACTCACTCGTGATCATTAAAGTGTAAAATTACAGAAGAAAGTCATTTGTAGTTTCCATTAGTTCAGTCATTAGCGCTGTTTACTGAAGCATCGCTATCCGTATTTCTCACATAAGGAGAGTGGTTTAGACAAACCAGTAATCCTAAATAAAAGAGTTAATAAAAATGAGCTTGTCTCTCACCTAGCAACCATCTATAACACCCTAGCAATGCTTAACGACAATCTTTGTAACCACCCTAAACACCCGCACCTGGAAACCACCCAGAAACTTTACTTAGCAACCACTAGTAAATAACAACCCCTATATATTATGTATTAAATATGCATCGCAAAGTTTTTTGTTTTTTAAATTGATCAATAGTCAAAATATTTTATTTAAATGAAGAATTTTACAAGTCTAGACACGCAGCATCAAAGCCTACGCTGGAACCTTTCAATGTGATCGCTGCAATCATCGTTAAATGGCGGTGCAATGAATTAGCATTTCACAGAGCGCTGTGTAAGCGTTTCTGAGGACTATGAAGGGACCAGAGCCAGGGATGGAGAGAAGCTGGTGTGAAATGTGTTTTCTGGCCTTATTAATATTAGATGAGCTGCTGTCATCAGCACCGATCTGCTGATAAACCATGAAGATCAAATTGAGATAATACAGTCAAGGTCAAATTAAAACACTAGCACACACTTATAAAGACACCAAATACAGCATCAGATAAAGCCTAGACCCCCTTTTGTCAACCCACTTATTGATTACACATCTTTAACTGCATTTCACTCAATAGTTATTTCTTGAACTAGCTCAATTAAGCAGATTAGACAAAATAATACGTTTGGCAAAGGAAATCAAGAGTCTCTTCAATGTAAGTCTGTTTTATTGTTTGTCGGGTGAAAATAATAAAGGTCATCGCTAAGAATACAGCTTTTAAGGCCTGTTCACAGCCAGAACGATAAATATACTTGTGTCCACACCAACATATGTTGTTTATTTGGACATGTAGAGTTATGTTGTCTGCTGTTTTAATGCACGTACTCTTAACTTTGATTCTTAATTTGGACTCTTAACTTGGATTTCTTATTGTATGAGAATTACAATGATTATTAATGGTGCAGAATGTAATATTGACAGCTAGTGGGTGAAATTGGTACTGCAGTCCAAAAAGGTTGCCAGATTGAGAACACACAACATGTACAATCGCAGTTGGCAGTGGGAGGCGAGAAACCTTAAGTTTAGTTGGATGCTAAGGCTTTGTATGTTGAGTAGACTCTGCAGTCTCTGATTTGCTCACTTCCATGGCTGCAATATGCTGTGTTTACCACTGTGTGTCAAAACCAAGTGTGCCGCACTAGTCCTCAAAAGTGAAGCCATCAGGTTTCAATCGTCTCCAGGCTGTTGGTCCCAGTATAGGTCATAAACCCCACCCTCTCCATGTAATCTAATGGGATGCGCGAATTTAGTTTAAAATTAATTAAATTTAGATTGATATGAGTTACCGCTTCTTTGAGTGATCTAAGGCACTAACCACTATTTACCTTATTTTAACACAAGCCTCTTATACAGCAATCAGCAGACAAAAATTGGACCAGGCTAATTTAAAAAAAGAATCAGGGGCGTCTGTTTGCGATCGACTCAGGGGAAGTGTGGGAGGGACATGACTCCACTTCGCTTTCTACTGTACAGACTCCCAAATCAGCACAATATGCGCCCTATTGACATAATGATGGTTTTACTTTTCTTTTTTTTATTTAATATATGTACTGTGACTGTGTATATTTATTATGTATATATATTTCATGTGAGGCCCTTAAACTTTAAATGGACACTCTTCTTTCATCCAACAACTCCAAAGCCTTACATAATATTTTCATAATATATTCTTAATTTTGTGATTAATAATTTTATCTTCAATTGCTATATCCCTGGCATTGATTTTGTATGTTCTTTCTGGCAAAAAAAAAAAAAAAAAAAAAAAAAATATATATATATATATATATATATATATATATATACACACACACACACACATATGTACTGTATAAATATATATATATATATATATATATATAGTTTATATATTAAGTATTTTTTATAAATTATATGAATATACATATATGCACGTAAACATGCAAAAAAGAATATATGAATATACACATATGTACGTAAATATATGTCAAAATATGTGCATGCATATACACATGCATGCACATATTTTGACATATATTTACGTACATATGTGTATATTCATATCATTTATAAAAATTATATGAATACACATATTTGTTAATAATTGCAATTAATCGTTTGATAGCACTAAAAATAAATTACATTTCGACATGGAATGCACATGTTCAAGGTAGAATAACTGGCTGTAGCCTTGTATTTATTACATGTATTTTTTGGCGTAAACAAGTACAGTATGTGTATCTTTATCCTATGTATCTCTCGAACACATTCAATTCAGAATAAGTATTAGCACTAACACAGAAACCAAAATCTTGCAACGTCACAAACACAGATATTTGTTAGTCATAAACTTCTCCACTATCTAACCTATCAATAGTTAGCTGACTGCACGGCTGGGCGTGCAGAAGGGGCGAAACATGAGCTTGTGCTCTAGTGGTGAAAAAAGATCCCTGTCTAATGGACCTGCAGGAAGTGGGACTCGAATTCTGCCCTGGGACGGAAAGATGAGAAGCCCGTCTGTTTGGCACAGGCCCGCCTCCTATCGACCCGCTCCAGCACTCTTCTAAATATCTGTCAATCGATGGCGACTCGCAAACAGTGAACTCACATTCTTAGTGTCGCAAGAATGATTAGCAAATAAGCACTAATGCGGAGATTAGCAGAGCTAGCTGATATGAACTGATAGACTAGCTGAACCACTAAATGTGCATACAATATGCTTTGTTTGTGTGCATATGGGAGATTATGCATGCTGCACCTTTTAAGTAGGTTGATAACACATCCCAACGGAGGCATCGGATAATAAACATCCATTATCAGAGCGCAACCAGTGGTGTTTAAAACCCCATATGCACTTACTAGACAGGAGGCTAAATATACTTAAGTGCTCAAAACTGATTCTTCAGTAAGCGCTACCAGATATATTCCTGGCCTTTATGACGAAGCGCCACATAATTCACTCAGCTCAATAAGAGCTTGACTCACGGGAGATCTCAAATGGCACGAGCACCGGCTAGAAACCTTGAGATCAGCAACAATGACTAACAAAATGCCTATTTCATAGACAGGCGGCCCTCTTTTCATCAGCGTAAAGGGATTAGCTGCAAACTCAGACTTGCTCTTGGGGGGAAAGAACGCTAGAGCGATACTCCGCAGAGAAAACTTTGATGAGAAGAAGCTCCAAATATGGTGATCTCACTTCAAGCAACCTTCCTTCTGCAAAATGTAATGCGGCTGCATATTTTCATGTATGAAATCCCACACAAAAAAAGCAAAAATTAAATAACACTTTCCAAAAGCTTGGTATTTCATTAATGCTTCCAGCTTAATTTTATCCTTACAAATGCACCATCCACAAAGCCTGAAGAACAATGTGCAATAACCTTGTCATCGTATCTGACAAATCTATGCAAACACTTGCCGGAGAGCAATTTCCACAATGTCAAAACTCAATAGCAGCAAGTCTAGAGAAAAAAAAAAAAACCTCAAGTGGCCTTGAAACAGGCCAGTGTGTTATGCAAAAACAAGCTACACTGTATAATTATCAATCATAAGCAGTCAAAGGGTAATAATGGGGGTCTGAAATGCTGTTTTCATTTGCAACACTGAACACAAAGAATAAATGGCTTCTGATTCCTGTTAGATACTGTGAGAACACCTATTCATCTTCTCTGACGCCTCAAGTGCGCCGAGTCCATTTATCTTCTAGCAAATAAAGTCAGCTAGGCACCCTCACAATAACACGCTGAGAATGGATTGAGCGCCGGGGGGCCAAACTCGACTCCTACTTACAACAAGTTCATCCGGACACCGGCCCTACCTCTCTCCAGTGTTCTGGGCCGCACTCCTTCCCCGCGAAGTTGCACTCCAGAAGCATGTCTTCCATGCTGTGACGGGTGCGATTGAAGAACTCTGCGAGGCTGAATCGAGACCCTTGCCGGTCGGGCTCCGGCGCCAAAGGGATTCCCGGCGCCATGTTGTCCTCGTATCCCAAGAGTGGCCCCATGAAAAGCAAGTCGCTGTAGCTCAGCTGAGAGCGCCGGAAGGAGTTGTAGTTGCAGAGCGTGATGGCGGGGAACGTCATGTTCCTGGCGTTGCGCTCGTCTAGCATGGTGATGTAGTCGTACTGCAGGTAGTAGATGACACGGTCAACCACCTGCATGAGGAACATGGAGATCGCCAACAGGAAGACCACTGTCCACAAGCCCCGGCGGATGCTGATCTTATTGTCCTCCACAAATACGTGGTTGCCCCCGTGGAGGGAGCAGCCACCAAAAAACGTGGCGAGGCTAATGTCGGGCACTTCTTCTTCTTCCGTACCATCGCATTTGTCTGGATCGCCACCCTCCTCTTGATACTTGCCATGCTCGCCATCTCTTGACCACACCACGCGTTTGTAGTGATCGTCGAAGCTGCCTTGGCGTGAGCGACGAGCAGGCTCGTCGTCAGTGCTGAAGGAGATGGTGCATGTGATCCGTACCATGATGTTAAATCAAAAACTGGTCAATAGTGAAATCTGAATTACGTTATTCTAGTAGAGAATTCAAGATGTCCTACTGTACGTACAAACCCCCTCAGATAAACCAATCCAGATCTTCCAACTACTTGAGAAGAAAACGCATCAATGATCTCTTCAGAAATGGTGTAGAGCACTATGACAGCCCTAGTAATCGGCCTCTCCCTTTATTTCGGGACATCTGAAGAAGAATGGCGCTGTTGGGACGTTTTGCACTTCCTGGCCCCAAACTCCCTCCCTCAGACAGGGGATAGTCCCAGTGCAACCTGCATCTGATGTCAGCAACGGATCGCCTTTCATTGCGCATTTTGGCACTTAGGATAATAATCCGGACCATTTCTATCACATAATATCTGCTTCGCGAATCCAGAAGCACTGAGTCATGGGATTTTTCAGTAGGTGATAAAAGGCACAGCAGCCATTATGCTTTGATAAACATTATATACAGAATGTGTCACTCTTGCTGGTTTATCAGCTCATGAATAAACACTCGAGAGTTTTGAGAAAAGCCAATGTGTGTGGCTGTGGCTCAGAGGTGAAGCCATACTGCACAGTGGCAATACTGTTTGTGGTAATTTCAATAGAATTGATGAATTCAAATTAAGTACTTTCCATAGTTTTATAATAAATAAGACCCATTGAAGATGACTTGCTGCGTGCTTTCTGTCTTAGATTGCGTGTGATTGATTCTGGCAAGATCAAAGACTCAAGGATTTCTTTTCAAAGCACAGTGTTTGGAAGCAAACCAGGGGTCATTCATTTTAAGCCCTCTCTTTAAAGCATATAGTTTCTCATTGCACAGCTGCTCTATTGATGACTATGACAGCCAGAGATTTTGCTTTCTTTGACTGGATAGAATCGAGCCGACTTAAACTGAACTGTGTAGGGGTGAAATAAACAAAGGTTTAGATTGCGACGGAGCAAGAACAACTCTATAAAGCTGAACTTAAAAACATTTCACAGAAGCACGACAGACTTCCATTAACAAGCTATTTTCGTTTCGAACAAGAATATATAACATGACAAAGCACATTTTCATTCGCCATTCTTACTGAGTTCCAGATAAAAACTGATTTGAATAAAAAATAACTTCAATAGCAACATAAATCTTATAATCATCAAAAACTACATACTTAAGCAGCTAAAGCAGTAACAATTCAGTAAACTTGGACTTTTAAAAGTACAAAATTTTCTTAGTTTTCATATCTTCATATCAGTATTCTCATCTTTGAAAGCCTTGCTGTAGTTAGTTGCTTCAAATTACAAACAGTTTCTAGCATGAGAAGCTAAATGTTCAAAGTAAAATGTTCAACACTGCATAGTTATAGATCGCCAATCCACTGAAATACCCTAGTATAATGTCCATTTCAAAATTGGAGATAGTTTTAAACCAATATCCAATAAAAATGAAAGTGTCCAACAGATGGCAGCAGAGCTCAGCGTGTGATTCACTCAGACCTCCTGCCAAACACGTTTCCAGCGTGGACCCACAACACTTGAAAATGCAATCAGTCTGATTGCCTGAAGCTGCCAGGGAAAATGAATTCTCAACACGCTCATATATATTTCCCTGGTCTGCTCCAGTGCTCCTCAACAGGTTTCTCCATGCTCCATTCAATCTCTCTTCACTCTTGAGGGATAGTATGGAATCAGCGAGTGACTTAAAGGAACAGAAAAAAAAAAACTGAATTATTTACGACTTCTCTCCAAGTGCTTTCTTCCAATTTACCAAGTTGTACTTGCAATCAAGCATCGCTATTGTTTGCTCTCATACTTGTGGTCATCCACACAATTTGGCCTAGCGCAAACGCAAGCAATGTCGTCTCCAAACACTAGGGGGCAGTAGATACGCTGTTGTGTGGCGACTCTGTGCCTTGAGGGCGAGTGTGTCATTTGAAGCGCAGGGAGATGGTCCATCATTTCCACTCAAGACCCTCTCAACCGACAGCGATGATAGACCTGTCGTTACCATGGATACTGGCAGCGAGGGAAAACGCATGAAGACCCATTACCATGGAAGTGCGGACACACAGACACACATTGACACATATATAATTTGATTCAACGACTGCTGTGAGAAAATGACGTCCACTCTGTGGCTAACATCTGAATTGGCCTACTGGGCACTAATCACATTATTTAACACCAGGAAACCTGCAAATGTTTACGGAAACTGAATTAATGAGACCGGCTGGTCTCCAGTGGCACAGATCCAGAATAAAACATGAAACCAGCTGGCACAACCACAAGTGCTGGAATTAACGAGCACCAAATTACAAGAACCACAAATAGAAAGACGAACCTGTTGGTTGCTGCAGCCTGATTGTGGAGAAATTGTGGCGTATTGATAAATATGATTCTGTCATTTAAATGATCATGATGTTAATTAAAAGCAGTTACATATATATTAAGTCAGAGCCTAAAATCATTGTGAAAGAACAAATGAATTAAACATTTGTGGGATTAAATTGAAAATAGAACATTTTAAATTAAACAACTTAATTACAATTAGAGTAGATTAATAAAGAATTCATTAAATATGAATTAAATTCTATTTTAAATATTATAAAAATTATGTTAAATTTAGATTAAATTTGTATGAAGGTAAAATAACATGTTTAAAAATATTTATATTAAAATAAAAATTTGTGTGCATATATATACATATACATATATATATATATATATATATATATATAAACTTTTTTTCCCTTTTTCTTGGTTAATTGTTTAAAATAGGTACATTTTATATTGAATTAACCTATTTTAACTACTTAGTAGTAGTAGTCAACGTTTGAAGTGGATCAAGAAAGTTTTTTGGTTTTATGAAACATCAAAATCAGGCTTCAAATGTTCACTACCATATATATGTTTTATTTGATCATCATTTATTTTAATTTATCTTGTCATAAAACTTTTTTTTAGTTGCATAAAATCTTATTCATTCTTTCATAATTGCTTCAGGTTTGTTTCTTTATATTGCTCCTCTCAAGCACGTTGAATAATCACTGTATATAAAACGCACTTTATAAATAAACATGATCTCAGTCCACTGCATTTACAGAAACAACACAGGACATAAGAGGCATTATTGCACGCCACAAAAATAATACCAATACAAACAAGCGGGGACAAGGGACAAGAGAAACAATATGATTACTAAGACAGCTGCCGTGGGGCGCTGCGGTAAATGAGTTGTTTTGGTCATGCGGCACGTTCTTCATATGAACCTATGCATTAAGGTTAGACGCAAAAGACCTCACCTTCCTCGACTGCCTCAGAGCCGAGAACGACCTACTGCACTGCAAAACACTGAAATTAAAATGATAAACAGCATGACTCAAACCCCAACCATTTACCTTCATAACATTTATGAAAACATTATGCTGTTTTTATTATTACAAATGCAAGATTATTGGAATCAGAACGTTAATTAGTATATTCCCATCCCCGCGCTATACACTCGACGCGGTATATTGCTAGCATGTATAATTTATTTGTTGTTTGTCTACGAATGCTAAAATTCAAATTAGATATTTAAAAATTAATTTGAATCTTCCTCCTTGTCTTTCTGGAGGCAGAGATCTGGAGGATCCGCAGCGCTGATGGCATTTTCAACAGTTAAATTATAGCCTGTGTTTACAGATCTATTTATCAAACTCAAGCGGCTGTTGAAGCACTCACAAACATTTGGAATAAACAGTGCACTCGTCTAGATCAATAATGCCGGCGTTTGTGTGCGCTGTCTTTAAAGAGCACATGGAGCAATTTCAGCTGACAAATATGACAGAATCATGATGGATTAACAGAAATAACATTCCACTACCCAGAATCCCGTTGTAGGCAATCTGCACTTCTTCGTCTTCTTGTAAGGTGTGGGATCGATCGCTTCAGGGTGGATGATGCCGGTGGATCAGAAGGATCTGAATGCAGTTTGCTGATGTAAAACTCTCCACCATGATGTCACGGTGTTGTGAGTGGTTGCTAGGGTGTTGCTATTTACTTTCATAGTCGATCTGAGTGCTTGGTTGTGTTGTTAGGGAGTTTTATTGGATGTCTGTTGGAATGTGGTTATGCTTTTCTGGTTGCTAAGTAGTTGCTAGGATTGTTTCCTGGGGATTGTTGGGAAGTTGCCATGGTGTTCCGGGTGGTTACCAATGCATTGCCACTGCCACTTGCCATTTACAATGATTGTTATGCAGTTGCTATGTGTTGTTTGCCCAAAGCAAATTATATGGTGTTATGAGTGGTTACCAGGGTGTTGCTATGTGGCTGTTAATGTGGATATAATGTTATATTATACTGTTGCCAGGTGCTGTGTAGTCAAGGTGTTCTGAATGGTTTGTTTCATGTTTCTAAGTGGATCCTATGAGGTTTAGCATGGTTACCAGGGTGTTGCTATGCAGTTGTTAATGTGAATATAATGTTATATTCTGCCATTACCAGCTGTTGTGTAGTCAAGGTGTTCTTAGTGGGGTTTTTTTTATCTTTCTAAGTGGATGCTATTGTGTTTGGGGTGGTTACTAGGGTGTTGCTATGCAGTTGTAAATGTGCCTTGAGTGGTTTGTAGCATGTTACCTCATGGTTGCCAGGTGCTGAGCTGTTAAGGTGTTCTGAGAGCTTTTCATGTTGGATGCAATGCTCTTTCCAAAAATTACCAACGATTCAATGTTTTTCGGAAACCATAGTTCAAATAAACATTAGCAAACATTGTCACAAACTTACGTGTTTTGAACTACATCTCTCGACCTGTGGTTACAAGCATATTTTCTTGTTAGTAAGACATATGAGCTTAAATAAATTATGCTCTTGGGCATAATAAGCAAGTATGCATCACAATTTATACATTCCATTCTATCTAAATATAAATACATTTTAATCTATGTATTTTAACGTGCCCCCCTTTAATGTAAGAGGGAACCTGCGATGAATCAAATTAAGCAAAAAGTGGTTACCAGGGTGTTGCTATGCAACTCTTTAAATCTTAATATGTTATACTTTGTAGTTGTCAAGGGGTTGGGAGTGGTTTGTTCCTCTTTGTAAGTGTATGCTATGGTTTTCTGGGTGGTTACCAGGGTGTTGCTATGCCGTTGTAAAGCTTTGCTATGCCACTGCTAAGTGGCTCTGGGTGGCTGTTAAGAGTATGACAAGACAGCTGCTATAATGTCTTAAGTTGTTACTTAGGGAATGCTTTGGAATTGCTAAGGTGGTTGCTCGAGTGTTGTAGGTGGTGTTGTGGGAAAAGATATGCTGGTTAGGTATGTTTTGATGGTGGGATGCTGGTTTAAGCTAGTCCTTTGCTGGTTTGTGCTGGTCCTTTGCTCGTTTAAGCTGGCCGTTTTGCTGGTTTGTACCCTTTGTCAGCAAGTGACCAGCATAAACCAGCTTAAACCAGCATCAAAACATACCTAACCAGCATAAGCTGTTTTTATCAGTAAGGATGTCCCGTATTCCCTGGATTTTTCTGAGCCCGTTTTATCGTAAATGCCACTAATATGTTGACATATTCTTGATCACAGGAATTGTATTTAGGTTTTGTTTTAGATATAATGACAATCTCAATCAGCATGTTGTTAGCAATTATAGATAAGCACCGAAAAGATATGTTAAAAGCTTTCAGATTCTCTAATATGGAGAACATACAATTCTTTATTGCATCTAATGACAGACTCTGCGACAAGATAAATAGCCTGATGTGAGGAGCCCCATTAAGAATCTTTCTTATCAGGAGTGTAAGCGCTGATGTTTTGAGCAGAGATGCTGTGACGCAGGAGGAAATGGAGCTGATGATGGGGTGGCATCCTGCTCAGAAGAGGTTTTGTTGGATTATACATAAATGAGGGTTTCATTAAAGTGCTCCGCGATAATGTACAAGTTTTGACATGCAGATATTAGCTCAAGATGAGTTTCATGAGAGGAGCTAAAACCTCAAGACTGACAGATGGTGTGCCAAAGTGTTCTCGTTGAACAGCTAAAAGTTCAAATGAACATTCTAGAAATGTTCTGCTTACCTGAAACCTGAATTGACTTCATTGATCTAATTGGAATGTATAATATATAAAACAAATGCATACAATATATAAACACTGAGCTGGGAAAAAAATACAAGGCCCTGAACAAAATGAGAGATACTGTAAGTCAGTGATAAATACATGTTCAATAGATTTGTCATGTATCTTGATGCAAAATAAACATATTTTGTCTTCATTTCACCTACTGCCTACATTTGAAGTTCAAACAACACAAGCCTTGGAACTAAAATATCAATCAACATATCAGTGGACGAGAAACACGAGGCTAATTCAAATATCTTGGGGCTAATTAGACACTATTGGGAATAACATGAGAATAAAAACATGAAAGCAGGAACAAGTATGACCGGATATGGGAATCCCAGATTTCCCAGAAGCGTGCACACATTGATCTCTGCAAATGAGCCATTAGCCTTTCAAACGAATTAGCTTTAGGCGATCAGCTAACTAGCGCTTCATGTGTAGACAGCAGACAGCGAGGCAGCTAACTAGTGTTTGCAACATGGCGTGTTTGATGGCCAAGTGTTTTTGAAGCACAGCCTTGGTTTTTAAGTGGGTTCTGTTCTTTTGTGTGAAAGAACATGCTCACAAAGGTTTCATGATAGCGCAGACGTCAAGTAGCTCATAGCTACAGAATATTTTGCACACACACGTATACAAATCCACACAAACAGTAGGTCGTGAACTTAAAATAATGTTCAATGATTTCCAATAGGGCATCTGAAAAGGGCAATTCACATGGAACGACATGAGAGGTAAAAAAACAACAACAAGAAGGACTACTGTTGACACAAAGCGCTCTGGGAAGGGCAGCCAGGGCTGTAGAGGAGCTAGTTTGATTAGCCTCGCTAAGCACAGCTTAAACTTTCTTTCTGCCAGCCTTCGGCTGTGTGGACAAGGATGAAGCCCATTTAACACGGCAGAATGATGGCAATGGTTATTATGCCAAAGTCTGGATGCTTCAAAAGGCTGTTATCTCGTATGCTAGAGACGATAACCAAGCTGCACCTGAACGTCTTGCTCTTGCGTTTATCCTCATTTTACTCTTATCAGCAGAATGACCTCAATCCAATCAATTTTTTTTTAAATCCGTGCTGACGGGGAAACATTCTACACTGTTATGTAGCATTTTATTTTTTCCCCTTCAAGTCCACTTAACATCTCTTGCCCCCCAAATTTATCATAATCATAATTCAATTTTAAATTGCAAAATTTACAGTTAAACAGTCCCTCCCGTTTTACAAAGAACACAAGCTGTTTTTTGTGTGCGTAATCCAGTATATTTTACCATTTAACTGCACACACAAAAGGAACAGATGTCTACATTTTTCTCTACATGTAGTACTAGTTAAATGGGTGTTTTATAGAAAATTATGGAAATTATCTCCCACAAAATTAGACATTTTCATTGCAGAAAATGACACACTCAAAAAATGGAACTGCTTAAAAATGTACAAAGACCATTTTTCGGCTGTACCTAAATATGCAAATGACTTGTTTTGCATATGAAATTCGCCCACCAAATTGCAGAATAAAAAAATGTGAAAATATGGGTGAATTATATTTAAATGTGCTACTAGTTCTGACATCACAACTGTAACGCACTATGTATGTACTTATCTAAATATTTAAAATGTATTGCAAAGGACAATGTCTAAAATTTCACACAAAAAGGCATTCGACTATTGTTGTAGCAATATATGAAGCATAAAATTGCATAAAAAACTTTTACAGGACAATACAGGGGCCACGCGGTAGAAACTAGAGCTTAAAAATGCAATCATGTGGATTTAAAGAACTCAAAGTTATACAAAAATTCTGTCGTCATTTACTCATCCTCATGTCTTCCCAAACCTCTGACTGACTTTCTTATTTGGAACAAAAACGATGACATTTTGAAGAACGTATACCGTTTTTGTTCACACAATAGAAGTCAATGTGGGCCAAAACAACATCGATTGGACCCCACTGATTTTCATTGTATGAACAAAAGAAAAACCCAGAGACATTTCAACAAAAAACAGATGCTCAACATTCACACAAGCGTAAGAGATTTAAATGAAGGGCGCCGCACCTGTCATTAATGCTACACCTCTTCCCCTTTGCATCGTCTCAGCAGCGGGGCTGCCAAAACTATGATTATGTCCTGTGTGACTCCATTATGTCCTCCTGTCATGTCAAATGCCCCCTGATGAAGGTGTGTTTGCCTACGAGAGCTTCCCCCACCAGCAAATGCCTTCTGAAGGAAGAGGCTTCGCGAGAGGATCTCTCTGGGAGATTTGCTCAGCGCCACATGCTTCAGAAAGGCTGTTTGTCAAAGTCGTTTGCCAGTGTTCAGCTGTGCCGCTAATGTCTGCAACTCCACGGGAAGTCGGGGAGCACATGAAAGCACTGAATGTTGACTGATAGCTATATGATGACACTCGGAAAAGAGATGAATGCTAAGGATGATAATATTGTGTGGAAAATCTTTGAAAGATGCATATGATCGTTACAATCATTTCTGCAGGTATAAAAGCAATTTGGTAGAATTGCCAAAAGGACAAAAAAATTTTGGTAACACTTGTTAACTACGACTTCTCTCACACTGAATTCCCACAAACAAAAGTTTTCACACCCCAAACTTTAGTTTGTTGCGCATCCTATCAGGAGGCTGCACCTGTTTGGCTGTTTAGGTATTTGGCTGCTGTCTCCGCCTCCTCTGTGACTGCCGCCCCTTGGCTCCAGGGACAGTCTGAGTTTAATCTATTTGTCTTGTCACATAATATGACAAGCGCTTCAGGCGAGAGTTTGGTAACTACATTAGCGAGAGAGGCAAGATTTAACCCAGGCGAACGCCAGCCGAGGGACTCCATTCACATGCAGCAAATTAATTTGCTCTCATTTGCTAATGTGTTCCGCCTACTGACATCAGACGGATCACACTGAATGTGGAGAGTGTTTGATCCGTGTGGTAAATAAAGCCCATTCTGGTTTCACGCACACTGTGTGCCAAAATGCACCTATAGACGGTGTCAATTAGATGGTGACTTTCAGAGTGGAAAGCGAGTCTTTTTTTGAGAGCTGTTAATGTAAATTAGGTCAAATAAATAGTAAAATAAGAATAATTCAAAAAGTAGATAAAGCGAGTCAAAAAAAAACCTGCGTATCAGGTTACCTTCTCAAATGGTCATACGAATTAGCACAAATGTTCCACCTCCTACGCATACGTACGAATTGGTCGTAAGATTGTGTTGTAAGAAACCCACCCCAAATACCTTATAAAATAATAAAACAATAAACCATAAAGATCATCCCAACATCTGCACAGCAACCGCCCAGAATTACCTTTAAACACAAGAACCCACCACAAATGTCTAAAAACCACCCAGAGCACTACAGTAACCACCTACAATCACCCAGAAAAAAACATGCAGTGTTGGGGGGCCTCCAGGAACATGGTTGGGAACCCCTGACCTTGAACACTGCAGCACCTGCATGAAAACCACCTACAATGACCAAGAATAACCTTTGAACAGAAGAATCCTCCCAGAACGCTAACCTGATTTTACCAAGTGCAGCATGTTCCTGGATCAACACCTTTGTTGACCCTGGAACAACACTGTGGTTAACCAATCAGATTTGAAGAAACGGTTTACAGTTGTTTAGGCTTACAATCAGTGTTTGGTGCTTGTGCATCCGTGTCAGTCATCATTTCCTCAGATTTTAGGCATTACTCGTGGGTAAGAGGTTAGGTTTAGGTGTAGAGATATGTTCAAAACTATATTTTTGCATTAAAGTGTTGTTTCAAAATCAACAAAATATGTTGACTTAGGGACATGCCCATCCAGAACAGTACATAAACAGCATAACGACCCAGAACAACCACCCAAAAGACCAGATAGAAGAAACCAACCAGAACTCCATAACAACCCAGAACACTCCAAATACCTACAGCCACCCAAATTACCTTATAATCAGTATAAACTAACCAAAAATAAATAAATAAATAAAAAATACCCGGCAACTGCATAACAACCACTTACTGTAACAGCCTCCCAGAATACCAAACAACCCAGAACCTCATAACAACCACCCAGAAAACCTCATTAACCACACAGCAACTACTATACCTACATCCTCTCAGAATACTTAGAATACACAAACACAGCAAACAACCCAAATATCCATATAAGCACAAAGAAAGTTACCCAGACTCCCCTTGCACTGACCCAGAACACCCCAGCAACCACATAAGAACCACCTAACCCCCATCCAGAGTACCCTATTAACACATCCCAGAAGTCCCAACCCAGTGAGTTTCATAATAGTTTTGTGGGATGTTTATGGGAAACGAGATGTAATTTTAAAGTACATAATATCATATTTTTGAATTACGGGAGACAGGGAATGCGTCGCATCATAAACTGTGGCTCATTTGAACTCATTTTAGCATACCTGGGCACGGCGTCTAATCTGTCCCGCAGTGACGGCCATCTGGCCTCGGCATCCAAGTCTCACGCCATTAAAATCTGTCATTGCAATTTTTACAGCCGATAATCAAATTCTTCTCCACCAACTTTTCCCTCCCTCTCTCTCTCTCTATCCACCTGGGTCTTTAAAGCAGATCAATTCTCATCATAAGGTGCTCACAGAGGAAAACGGGGCTTTAATTTACACTTGTACTGTGTAATGATGAGGTCTCAACGGAACACATTGTAAATACTCATATAAGCGCAGCGCAGGTCAGACATGTACGACAAACAACGTATCCTATAGCAACGGTTTGGTAGCTTATAAGTTCTCGAGTTTTCAGGTACAGTAATATCGCAGAGGAATCACTGTATCAAAGTTCTGAATTGATTCAAGGTTCTAAAACTCTTATCGAATTCCAACTAGGCTTAAACATTATTTTGCAATAGGAAAACTACATTAAAATCATTGTGATATTTACAGTGTCGCTCAATTTTGTACACCCAGCAAACTCATTTAGAACAGCACAAGATGAAAGTGTGTTTTGGATTTCACTAATGACTTCCACCACACTCTTCTCGTTGTCCCTGTAGACGTGTCCCTTTATTACAACTCTAAATGAGACTGAATTAGTGGCGCAGTTGTAATTAACAAAACTGAACCATTATGATTCTCCATAATCGGAAAAGAACAACAAATGACTCTTCGGAGAACAGAATGATTCGCTGCTTTGTTTTTTGCTGCCAAAACATCCAGAAACACACAAGAGATGTGGAAACAATCACGCGCCCCCTTAAATGATTAAATTGATTGCAAAACTAGCAATTAGAAGAATTTGGACGCGCTCCCAAATATCTCACCGCTGACTCAATCTGGACTAGTTCATTCAGAGGCCTACAGCACACTCTGAAGTGTTTGAGCTGTCAGTCAACATCCAGGATACAAGAGTCTGTAAAGAAATAGAGATTAGCAGAGATGTGAGCTAGCTTCGGAAAACATCAGTGGACGGGGGGAAATCAATTCAAAAATCAGTTTCCCAGGATCTTGAGTGAGAGAACATATAGGAAACAAGGTCAATGCTGCGTAGAAGTTGTTCTGAGGTTATTTGCACAGAAAACCTCAATAGGAGCCTCTCTAATGGGCGGATGACTTGTTTGATGTACATTCAAGTAAAATATATGGTGGGAAACACATTGTATGTTGAACCACTGTTATGTTTCCAGTCAAAAAGAGCTAAGCAAAACATTACTTGGAGTTTTAACCAATCAGATTAATCTGGGGGCGGAGCTACAAAGCTTAGTTGTCTAAAATCCTGTTTTTAAATGGCTAATTATATATATTTTTTAGTTATCTTAGCATTTTAAACAATTGATTTGCATTTGAACATTGCTTAGACAAATTATAGGCCATTTCTAAAATTATGCAACAGATTTTCAGTTTTTCAGCATTTCTACAGTTTTACTTTGAACTAAAACAGGGCTCCAGAGTGCGACCAATTTGGTCGCAAATGCGACCGAAATTTTTAAATGTGCGACTGAAAAAAAATCGC
>JAUCMS010000049.1:2220095-2230957 GCA_032357445.1 Enteromius radiatus
TGTGCTTGTGCACCTAAAAAAAAAAAGTTAGGCGCACAAGTGCAACCAGCACAAAAAGTTAGTCTGGAGCCCTGCTAAAAGCACAATTAACTTAACAAACACGCAAAAGGTCGAGAGACGTTTTATGAACAAAATGCAACTCTCATTCCCTCAATCCCAAACAACTGCTGTTCGACGCTAGCGCTAAGCGCTGTTAAACGCAGACTGTACTGTTAAGTGCACGTGAACATAAAGCGGCTGATGAAATGCTAAAGCTGAGCAAACCCCCTCATCAGAAAGCGAGCAGAGAACAGCGCTGCCATAAACATACGCCAGTCATTAAACCATGTCCCGGGGAGATCCGCTGACAGATCCAAGCGGAGTCGTGTTTTGCTACCATGCCCAATTTAGCAGAGATGCGACACGACCGTGGCATCGCCCCGCGGCCTAAACACAGCTGACACCCCGAAACCTTCCTTTTCAGGTAAAAAAAAGTTGAACAGATCACCTGTTCCACTCATTTAAAGATCATGTACTGACTTGAAACGAGTTAATGGTCTGATTACCATGATAAAATATTGGTATGTAAAGCCTACGAGCGCTAATACATCTCGGTTTCCCACATAGATTGCGTAAAATACACTGCACAAACCACATTTCACATGATTTATGGCAGTCGCTTTCCATTAAACCTGGAAATTAATCTTTCATGTAAAGTTTAAGGCGAAAGTACTAAACGCAAGACACTCAGGGCACTGCCTATTTATAAATGTTCCTTAAGTCAAAAAAATTCAGCAGTACATATTTAATTTTGCAACTAATGTGACAGCATCCCAAGAGATAATAGGGAAATTTATGGTTTACCACCTAGAATGCCCTAGCAGCCACTCAAATCCCAGACAGACCAATAAAAACATCATTTAGATGAGGATTTCAGACCAGTGCGATTTCACTTTTTGCTTATTTTTCATTTATTTAGACAAAATATTACATAAGTTTAATATTGATCATTAACACTGTTGCACCGTCGACCTGAAATAATCGTAATCACCTAATTTACGATGTTAAAACATTGCTAAAAATATTGCTATATCTTGTTTTCCTTAACAAACAACATAAAATACAACATGCAAATTACATTTTAAACGATTCATGGTAGGTGCTTTCCATTAAACCTGAAAATGTACTCAGCATAACACACTTCTGACCTATTAGCCATTACTTTGAGACACTGCCTAATTATATAAATGACTTTTAAGTCCAAAAATGTACATTAATTTTGAATCTAATGTAATAGCACTTAAACTTGTATCTCTCGTTTCACGTACTGCAGTTGCACACTTAAAAGACGACTAGCTTACTTGCTCATAATCAAGGAAGCAAACATTTAGACTCTGGCTTTTAATTATCCTGGCTAAAAATGGCCACAAAATCACTGGATACTTTCGTGCCACTGCTGACATCTGTCCGTTTCAATCAGTCCTCAGTGAGGGCTCAGAAAACCACGAGTTAAAAGGAACCGGGTAATTGATATTCCTCAGGGAGCAACGTGACGCTGCCAGGAGAGCAAGAGCAGGAAAAAAACAAAATGGATTACTCAACGTCAGTAATGGCCATAAACACATAAATCACCCACGGCTGGCGACGGAGCCCGGAAAATAATTCAGGGGAGGCTATGAGGGGAAATGAGCGAAAAAAACGAACTGTGTTGTGCCACTGCTAGCCGTGGAGTGCCGTTGGAGGTAGCGGCAGGCAATTAGCATCTTTAACGGCAAAAAACGAATCCTCACTGCTCTTCAGATCCACAGGGACACACAGCATTAACCCGTTTTAACCCTGTTCTTATATAATGGTTTATTGGTTAATTTTAATGGTTTAAAACGGTCCCTTAAAATGTGCACTCATCTCATCCAGCCAACGACGTGCATTTCAAAATACTTTAAATTAGCTAATGCAGTCTGGAGCCATTTGGTTGGGACTTTCATGTACACAACTGTCTACAAAAAGCAAAGTTTCTTCTAAAGGCCCTTTCAAATCAACGTTTTCCAATGTATTGAACACTAAGTGTCAAGCAACTGATGGCATACGAACGATTTCCATTTCCTTTCAAAGCGCAGCTGATGACCAGACAATTAGCAGAAGTCATATTCATTTGAGTGATTGGACAGCAAATCAAAAAGAGATGGGAGACAGATCAATGCTATGCATATCTTGATGGGATTTTAACAATGACATCATGACAGTGAATAATCATTAGGATAGATGGTATTTTCAAAATCAAATAAACTTTAAATTCAATACATGATGCTATCTGCAATGCAACTCCTAAAAAATATAAAAAAAATGGGAAAATATATAATACCATCATAAAACACATGCACAAACATAAAAATGTCAAACTTTAAAAAATGGATCCATAAATTGAACCACAGATACTCTGCGTGGTCCAATACATGTTTATTTAAAACATAGTTACTTGTTTAGCATATAGAGTTTCAAGTTTCAAGTTTTCCTTAAGCGACACACTTTGAATAACAACAGCCTGATTATTAAACAATAACATGGAGAACCTACAATTGTAAGTTTATGAATTCATCTGAGATTTGTGCTGCAGGGCTGGACCGAAGACCGTCTGGTTTGAACGCCCACCTCTGTTTCTCGAACCCCGAGTTCAAGTCTCTCTCTGGACACGAGTTTCTGTTTCTCTGAATCACAACTCAATCTTCAAAGACAGAAAAAAAAACAACATTCTCCAGCTGCAACTGTGTTTTTCTTATCCATGCGTTCAGATCAAAAACAAAACATCGAGCGGCGAGCCAGGGGCCCCTGGGTACAAAACGACGTGTCAGTTCAGCGGAGCAGCCGCATCCATAATCTCTCCCAACCATCAATACAGTTCCCCGAGTGCTTTTGATGGAGATCCCCCCCACCAGATTGACGAGAATGGGGTCTTATCGGCGTAAACAGACAGGCCCGAGGTACGGAAAAACAGGATAATGAGCCGCACTCGCTCTCCGGCGACGCGGGGGAATGTTTGGGCTTATCCGGGCCTGACATCTCTAATGCTTCAAATCTACGGGAAAATCAACTTTTACCTTTAAGTCGATTTGACTTCGCACTCGCTCTTCACAATCACGTCTGGACTGTTGGAGAGCGAGACGCTGCCCCTGGGATGCTCGAGTGAGGAATGATAGGAAAGCAGTCGTCTACGTTCACGTCAACCTGCAAAATGCCTCTTTGATTGGATTGCGAGTCTGAATGTGAAAGAGCGTGTCTTACAGCTGTTGCTTCTTAAGCGAACGGCCCCTGTGGAAGCTCATTATTTAACGTAACAGCCTTGAAGTGTCTCTATTTGTTCCTGCAGCCAACAGTTCTCTCTCGCCAACAACTAGTTGCACATTCGCAAGGCTTCAAACACATGCAAATGTAAATTAAATCTCAATTGTGTCTCCATGTCAGAGATAGAACATTTTCAAAACAAGACAATCTTTATATGAGCTCAAATATTGCACTCAGACTATACAGAAATCCACTGAAAGATATAAACCTAAAATTAAGAACCTATAAAGCAATTATGAATTTATATAAAGTGTATTTGTGATAAGAAGTTACGAGAACTTATCGTGAAATATAGTCATAAATGTAAAAAAAAAAAAAGTCATTGTGACAACTGTTTCCGCTACATAAAAAGTGGAACAGTAACAATTTCAGAATATGAAGTATAATATGAACGCAATTACTAAGAAAAAATATAGCAAATGAAATATATTTTTATTTTGAGACACACGAAATGAAGTCACAATGGTGAAACAAATCTAATTGTCAGATTAATAAAAGGAACAATTACGAGAAATAAAGTCTTACTGTAAGAAATTAAGTTAAACAATCAAAAATGAAAAATAAAGTAGAAATTGCCTGATACGTTCTTACCGCAAAGTCACAAACACGAGAAGTAAAAGTAGCAATTTTTAAAATATTAAAACTGACGCAAGGCAGCAATATTTACTCTGAGGTGGAAACAATCTTGCAGTTTTTTTATTCCTTAAGAAGTTTAAGAGAAACATCTGAGACTACATTTGCTGTAACTTGTTCTCTTCCGTTATAAAAGAGCCACATTTGGATACTTCTCTTCCGAGCCTCACTTGTAACAATTCAAGCAAAGTGTTGTATGTATAAGATTCAGTAAATTTAACTTTCTGAAATAAAGGCAGAAAGCTTGCCGACAGCCGGACTCTGATAGAATCAATCCATCTGCACTCACGGCATGACTTCAGCTATCAAATAATAACAGTGACGAATGGGCTTTTATCACATTTGACGAGATAAACGCCAGCACACCACAAAAACACCTCAATGCATCTTCTAAACATCCCATGGGAATGATTCTGCATGTTTTGTTTGTTTTGTGTGAGTGGGTGATATTACACAGCCGTTAAATCTCTCCTCCAGCACCGATACGGCTCCTCTTGGGCCACGATGAAGCCATCAGTAAACATATTCATGCTCTTACACCTTTCAGCTTCTTTATAATTCATAACAGTACAGAATTGATCGCCTCCTTCAGGAGAATTCAGATGGGATGTGTAACGTGTCCAAAATATATACTATTACTGTTAAAATTTCAGCAGGGACGGGTCGGGGTAGTCAGCGGGTTCAATTTTAGAAATGTTGATGGCGTGCTGTGATTTGTCACGCTTCTAACAATCTGACAATAACTATATGCCTATATTCATTTCCTGTAAACTACAGCCATCAGAAGAAACATTTACTTTTACGATAAACAATTACTGTTGGATTTCAAATTGGAGTGCGACAAGTTATTTAGCCTGGCAGGAGTGAAGGACAGCATTCTGAGGTGAATGTGAAAAACAACAACACTAAAATGAAATGCGAAAAGGAAAAAATGCTAAATGCTAACTGTAGCAGTGCATGGTATCATCGCCAGTAAATGCAGGATTACACCACAATAGTGAAGAAAGGTCTTGTACCTAAAGGGCACAAACAGTTGTTTCCGCTGGATCCAAACAAGGACTGATGTTAGTGCGCAAAGAAAAATAAACGTTCCTTCATGTTTCTGAGAAAATGTTGTATTTCAGAGGGGCACAATGCAAAATGATGTTCCTGATAACAAAAGCTGCATAATGTCTTATCGAGCAGAAACATAAACAATCAGAGGGGGGGTGAAATAAGGTGATAACGGATGATATCTGCTGGAAGTTAAGATGAACACTGACTTTTTGAAACAACATCCTTGTAAGAAACTAGAACTTAATTCAAAAGGACAAAAGGAAAAAATATATCTATTTTAATGTAACTGATGTTTCAAACGTTAAACAGATCATCAAGTTATTCAAATAAACCAAAATAAGAGGGAACCATCTTTCGAAATTCTTGACTTAAGAAATGCTGGTATTAGCAGTATATCTGTCTTTTATTCCATAGAGTCTGTACAGTGGCCCATTAAGCATATTATTAGAGTTTACTGAAAACTTTGCAAATTGTATTATTGTATTTTAGACGGAAATACATTTTGAAATGCATGATTTAAAAAAGGACAGGGACACCAAATTCTGCCTCATGTCATTCCAGACCCTTCGTTCATCATTACTCAAAGATAACATTTTTAATGAAGTCTGAGAGATTTGTGACCCTCCATAGACAGTATTGTAACTAAAATATTCTCAAGGCCAGACCCGAAGTAAAGATATTGTTAAAAAAGTGGCGTTGTGGTAAATAACAGTGGACGGCATAAAGTCATTATTTTTGTTTTCTTTGCACATAAAAAGTATTCTCATAGCTTTATAAAACTACCGTTGAAGCACTGATTACACATTTTAATGACGACTACCGTTATAGGAACTGTGCATTCCTGTCTGTGCCGGGTCAGAGAGGTCTTGGATTTCATCAAAGGTGTCTTTTTGTGTTTCAAAAATGAATGAAGGTCTTATGGGTTTGGAATGACATGAGAATGAGCAATCAATGACAGAATTTACATTTTTGAAACTAACTTCACTTTTACGGTGCTAGGAGAATACTTTTTTTGCGCAAATAAATAATTTACTCTTCTCCCGTGACTTACGTCTTCCGCCCTCTTAGAGAGCATCTCAATGCACCGCAGTATTTGACATATGTGTTTACACCCGGGTGAAAGAATGTTCCATGTTTTTACCATGTTTCTGGATCTGGGATCATTTCAGTTGTATTGCTGTCTTTGGAGCGACAGAAGGATATAAAAATATTTTCTGCAGTGTTTACTGCAAGCTTGTCTGCCAACACCTTGCTTCTTTCCTTCAAAAAACAAGTGCCTTTCAAAGTTTGGGATTGGATAGGGAAGCAGACCAAGAGGAATCAAACCTAACCCGTACTAAAAGCCTTTTGAAAAGTTCATTCACATGCTGGCAGAGCTGTAAGGCAGCGTTAGGCCAGAGCGTGAAGGGGCTTATAACCACCGTGGGTGGAGGCTATGCAAACGAGAGCGAGGCGTGCAGGACGGAAGAATTCATTACCTTTACCGTCACGTCTTGTTAAGATGACTTCACAACTCATTTGCGTGTTCAGCCATGCGGAGACGGCGCGTTCCAGAAGCGGAGTACGACGGGGGGGGGAAGAAACAGGAAGCGAGCGGCATCTGCAGCTCAAGACGAGTGTTTTTGCCAAACAGATGGCTCGCCAGGCAGGTAAAGCAGGAGGTTTCTGAGGAAAACGTATCCAACTCCCGCAACACGTCGCACTTCCAGCCCTCCAAGCCCCTGAGGGAATAACGCAACTGTCAAATCCGAAATTGCGTTTGTCAGGACGGCGAGCCAAAGAACGTCCTCTGAGCCCACCTTCTGCACCAATAATGCTTTCTTTTCCATCAAAACACAACATTCATCTACTACACCCTCTTTTCTGACACTCGCAGGGCTCTGGGGAAGAATCGGGCTCCCAGGGGACCACCGGAGAGCAGGGTATCTGCTCAGGTGGTAGACAACACATCCCCATGTCGGTTCAAAATTGGGACACACCTCGGCGGGCTACTGCAAGAAAGAAAGCATTTGGAAGGAGTAAGAACATCAGACGTGAAATAACAAGTGAAAGGTGGAATCTGTAGGGACGGAAGTTTATAAAGAACACATGAAAGAAGTGAGAGACATTGAAGAAGCGCTTTAAATAACATCTGAGGCTTTCCTCGGCTCAGGTGGGATCTTGTGCTTTATGACCTCATCAGCCACTGCGATCACATGACCAGGCAGTGAGAGCAGGTGCAGTGCACTCAACCTGTGTCTGAACCTCTCATCATCCTAACGGGCCGACTGTAGTCCACAGAACACATCGATCATTCGCTCTCATACTTTCAACACACCTCTCAACCTCTTAAAGAAACAGTTCACACCAACACAAAAATAAGAAGGTTCATTTACTTACTTCACATTTTAGTTTCATTCCAAACACGTCTGTCTGACTGATTGTCTTACATAAAACAAAAACAGAGACACTTAAATGGTCAAGCTGCTCTTTGAATAACATTGGGCAACAATAACGGCAAAAAGCACCATTAAAATATTATAACAGCAGTCAAGTTGATTAGTAAGTTATATTCATGAAAATCATGGAAAAAAAAAATTATATGTATATATATATATATATATATATATATATACATATGTCTCTTGGGATCCATGAACTTAACTTTATATTTTTTAATAGAATATATCTCACACCGATGTGCATTAAGATGATATTTATTAATGCCACATGCCTGTGTTACAAGATAAAGTATATTCATTCATTGTTTTTAGTACGGTGACAGAATTTTGGCATATTGGAAGAAAATAACAGCCTGCTTTCATAGTATAGAATAGAGCAGCGTGAGCATTCTGCTAAACATCATCTTTTGTGTTCCACAGGGAAACAAGCCACACAGAAATTTAGTTTTTTATGTGAACCACTCCTTTAACCCAACGAAAAGCCCACACAATTCACAAGCACACAGGAGCATTAGTGTGTGTGAGATTCCGGGCGTCCAGCCAGAAACACACAACGTGAATGTGTGTGTTTGTGCCCCGAGGCCTCATTGTGTTTTACCTAAACGAGACACCGTTAAGAAACAAGCTCTTATTGAAGGTTACGTGCTGTATGTGTGTGTGCTGATTTTAGCCAGTATTCGGGAACGCGTCCTGATGGCTGCAGGAGAGCGAGGAATGCTGGAGATCAGGCAGCTGGGTGCAGCATGTGGCCATTGCTCCGGGGGAGCTTCGAGGAAAGTGTGTGTGTGTACTTCATGCCTGAGCATCTCCAACAGCATGTCCCCTTGACGGAACTGACATTTCTCTCACTTTCTCCATCTTTCCTGCCATGGCTCGTCTCGCTGTGAGTGGGAAGTTGGTTTGGTGGGGCTCTGAGAAGCTCCCGGAGCCGACCGCTGTGCTCCCGCTGCTGTCAGAGCTCATTATACGAGTGCCGGTGTGCTTTGGCCCTCAGGGGCCTCTGCTGTAATTCTGCGCAGAGAATGTCCACCGCTGCCGCTGGTCTCACTGGTGCTACGTGATGTTTGACAACACTGAGAATCACAGGTCAAGATAAGCCAAATTGGACCAGACACCTCGGCAAACGTACGCAGAAGCAGTAAGCGTATTAACTCTGCTTCAAAACCTAGTGAGCTGCCTACACACACGGCATTTTAAGATCTGACATTATGCTGCCTTCTAAGATGGCCCATTTTGGTCAGAATAGAAAACAACATTGCATCTGATACTTATATATATATATATATATAAAATAAAATGAAATAAAATAAAACAGTCTCTTGAGATCCATTAGCTCAACTAATACTTTTTACTAAATTAAAATATATATATATTTATATATAATATATAATATATATATATATATATATATATTACACTGATGTGTATTAAGATGATGTTTATCAATGCCACAGGCCTGTGTTTCAAAATCAAGCTATATTCATAGCTTTTAGTACAGCGACAGAATTTTGCCATATTGTGAGAAAATACATAGAGTAAATGAAAGATCTTCTTGAACTGAACTTTTATATGACCCCAGCTTTGTATTTATTGAATCTTACAAGAAACGATGCAATACAGTAATTTATTATCCTGGTATATTTAGATAAAAATTGCATTTTGTTACTTTGGTCAGGCTCCATCTTTCAAAACGTGGATATCACAGATTGCGACGTGGTTGCCATTTGAAAAGCTCGCTTGTGATAAACATAAAAAAATTGGCTGATATGGTCTCCCCTTTGGGAATAGATAAAAGAGCTCTCTTGATGTACATACAGAGCTGTTTTTAATTTCAATTTCAAAATGAAAATTGAAGGGATAATAATTTTGTTTGATAATAGTTTTGTACATTCTGTGACATAAATATATGATGTGATACAATTAACGTTATCCTGATTCTGTGGGCAAACGAAAATAAAAAAAGATACAGATATTTTTTTTATAAATTACATAACATTATGAAGCTTTATGTTATGTTGTATTCTATTGTTCTATATAAAAACTTTTGATAACTCAAAGTTATTAGCTGGCCACCTTAACTGGGATCAAATGAGAGTTTAGTCGTTAGCTTAGCAATAAGCTAACCTCGCTAAGTTTTGAAACAGAGCTAAGGAGAGGCTTGAGAACCGACAAAAGCACTATTAGTTTACCGCGACATGCTAATGGACTCGAATAAACATTACTACTAAGACACAGGTTATCCATTACACACCACTGCTAATAAAGTGTTGCTAATTAACTCCAGAGATAGGGATGCTATGCTTAGTGGCTTAAAAAATTACCATGCTAAATGCTTCTTTAGCAAACCGTAAATCCTGTGTCTGAACTCACACACATACACAGTCCTGTAATCTATCTCTTTAAACCCTCAAATTATAGCCAAACGGGAGCGCTAGCAAAGCACAAAGCTAAAGGTTAGGTTTGAAATTAGGTTTGTTGCCAACTTCAAAGAGCTCATGCGCGCAGCTGTCGGGTGAAGATGGCTTTCTAATGGAAAAATAGATACCTTCAACCCAAGACCTCAAATGGCAGAGCAGCAGTGTCATTAAAGAGACTCGCGGCTGTTTACACTAACTCACTCGCCTTCATTAACTGTCTGCAGGGGATGAACGCTGACATGCTAGCAGAGACGTGCGTTTTTCCTAACAGCAGGGTCGTAGCGACTGTTATATCATTGGTAGAAAGGGCTAGATTTCCCACAACAGTCCCATTCTGAACTCACTACATCCACTGTGCCTTTTCTGCTAATGTCAGGCTAATCCTCGCCAAGTTATTGGCAAATTTTCTGTTGGCAAGAAGAATAATATGTAACACTGAAACACTGCATATTACATCACGCAGTAATTTGAATGTTTTATCTGATTTGATTATATGAATGAGTCACTGAATCATTCAACCAAAATGATTCATTTTCTGAAACAATACAAGTACTTGCCTTTCTGAGTGAGTCACTGAAAGATGCATTCAAACACTGATTCATTTCAGGAACGAACAAATCATCGCTTTTATAACTGTGTAACTGAATCCTACACAAATTCATTTTAGGAACAGAATATGACTCTAAAATTCAGTCACTGATTTATATTATTTCCTAAAGGCCTGTTCATACCGGGACAAATATGGCGAATATCGCCAACGTTTAACACTCCATGACTAAACAAAGGGCGCCAATGTGAGTGTACACAC
Organism: Enteromius radiatus; assembly: GCA_032357445.1. NCBI lineage: Eukaryota > Metazoa > Chordata > Actinopteri > Cypriniformes > Cyprinidae > Enteromius > Enteromius radiatus. Next base: position 2,230,769 of record JAUCMS010000049.1, read on the forward strand.
CGATGCGCAAAACGGCAGGCGTAAAAGGGTAATTTTTTAAAAAACGCCTCGGACTCATTTTTTTTTTATTTGACGCGCCGCGTTAAAAACTGGCCGACCAGTGAGATTAGTACTTTTGTTCACGTGACCGGAGCTGCTGAAGTTACAGTAAAACACGACTTGGTGGCGCTCAAGATCACTGCAAGAAAG
>JAUCMS010000049.1:2269444-2282718 GCA_032357445.1 Enteromius radiatus
ACGGCTCAATGTGAAATCACGCACCTGATGGCATTTAACGCTGATTATAGAACCGTCTTCACCGACAAAACGCGCATGCCTGATCGGCCGATCGATATCGGGACATCCCTACTGAAAGTAACAACAGACATTTTACCTCAGATCTTAAAAAATAAATTAAAGAAAAGATGACTGTGGACTCACTGTAAACCAACGAGGGTATTCCATAACAGAGATGTCATCAGTCACTCTATTTACATCTGATGATGTTAAAATGGTTTAATGTTTATGAATTAGATTCTAAATGTATCCATTTTGTTGTAAGAGCAGTGCGCTTCCAGACAGAACTCGCCGAAACACGTTTCTAATTGGCTGTGATATTTGATTGAGTCTGTTACCTCGCGGTGTTGCGTCGCGTCTAGTGTGGACACACAAACTGCTTGTCGCTGGATTCTTGTTGCATTGTGTGTAGTTAGGACACGATGTAAGTCAGTAAAAAAGCATATACATGAAAAAGCTGTTTTTAAAATGCGCGGCAGTTGACGAGCTACGCAATTTTTCCGTTTTTCCTCTTCCGATTTTGAAGACGAAATTGCGTAGCTCATCAGTCATCTACGGCTCTGTGTATCAACTGCCCCGCATTTTAAAAACAGCTGATTGAGATTTACCGCTAATCAAAGAACCGGCTTTACTGACGAGATGCGCATGCATTAATCGTCGATTAAATCCCCCAGCCCTAATATACATACAGATCAGAATGAATATCCATAGCTCCTGACAATATATTAAGGTCTTATGAAGCGAAATGACGGATCTGTGTAAGAAACTGAACATTATGCGCAAACCGGTTCTTTCGGACAATTTGTTTCATTGAACTCATTCAGATATCGGATTTTACAGGTCTAAAGCATATCAAATAAGTAAACGTCTTCATCAGCTCAACTTTTTGATAGAACAATGAGCACTACATCACTGTTTTGTCCAAGTCAGACCAGTTTCCTCAGTTAATTGACTATTCGAGGAACTGGAGCACTGAATGAGTTTGTTCTTCACAGAATCTACAAGCCAGTATTTTGGCTGCTTTTGAGTCAGAGTGAATGTCAAGCCTCCAAAAGTTAGTTTTCATTGAGTAAACTGTAGATCTGTGCTGCCTGTTCCTGAGAGTTTCAGATGGTTCAGTTTGTTTTTGGTGAACTGATTTAACTGCATATAGTAGTCAACATTTGAAGAGGATCAAAATTCATTAAAGTTGTCCTAAAACTGCTTTCTTGCCTTAGGACAACTTTTTTGGATCCACTTCAAATGCCGACTACTGTAGTTCAACAAAAAGAAAGAAAGATTCTTTAGTAAACTATACAACACTGTTTGCCTGCAGCTCTGGATTACAAGTAATAATATAAACGTAAATGTAAACGATGTACGGTTTGTGTCATTTCATAAGACCATAATATATGATCAGTAGTCATATGTTTGAATTTTGATTAGCCTGATATGGCCTTTTTTAGACTCCCAAAGTGATGGTAGCCACTGACTTTTGATGCATTTTATGAATCACAAAGGACCACTGTTTCAGCTTCTTAACTTCTCTGCTGAAGAGATAAAAGTCACCTGACATCTTTGATAGCCTGAGGGTGAGTAAATCAGCAGCGAATTTAAATTTTGGATTGAACCATCCCTTTAAAAAGGTCTTTAAAAGTCTCAAATTTGATTTTAAAAACCCTGAAGAAAAGCTGTGCCAGAGAACACCCATCTGTCATCGATGTGCCCTTGCCTGTCTGCTCAAATGGGCCTCATTTCCGTCTTTATGCCTGTCACGGCAACCCGTCATCCTGTCCCATAAATACTGCGCCTCTAAACGACTGCATGATGTGCATATTTAATCCGAGTATTTACTCTGACGTCAATGTTCACGTATACTCCTTTTCTACGGAGGTTCATTTATCACGTCGTAGTTGAGTTTAATTAGCAGTGTTGGATATGCAGCTGGATTCGGACTCCTCCAGATGATCACGACTGATCTGAATGTCATATGCAAATATATTCATGATCTCCAAACGAGTCCATGACACATTCACCCACGTTTTCCTTATCGCTACTGCAGATAAGGGTCTCTGAAGGTCACGACTCCCGATTGTTTGATATTCTGTGTGTAAAAACACAGGCGTGTTGGTGAAAGGGACTAAATATGTGTCTTGGCATCACTTCGTCTCGTCTTATATGCAGTCTGGGTTTTTATTCTGTTCTGCCGAGGTCAGAGTGCAAATCAACAGTCACGGATGAAGGAAATCAATGCAGATTGCTTTGAAGCGAGACCAAAGGGAGACGTTCCCTGAAGATGAGAAACTGGATGTTTTGTTTTGCCCATATTTTGGAACATTTATGGCATGTCACTCAAATTAGCTCCGCCCACAGTAAAATTTGATTGGTTCAAAATTGGCTTTCTTTACAATTTAAATACATTACAGCATTTATATGATTTCTTGCATTACAGTGATAAGAGTGTGAGGGACAAATGGGTTTAAAGGGTTACGACACCTCAAAATTAATCGGCGCTATGCTTTTATGGGTTTGGAATGACATGGGAGTAAGAAATTAATGATACAAATTTGAATTTTGGGGTAAAGTAACTCTTAATAGCCTTAAAATATGTTTAACTTTTTTATTAGGTATTCATTGATTATGTTTTAATGAGACCCAGACATGTTTTGTGTCAAATTTATCCTTTTAAACATCAACATTGTGTATTTTTTTGATTGCATTGCTAACCAAACATTTTTTTTCTAAGTGATGTGCTCAAAATCTCAAAATCTCCTTCTTTGAGGATTCACCCAGCATCGTCCTTCACCTTTAAAAGCAGTTCTTTAAAGAACGAAGTGGAATTGATGTGGTTTGTAGTCTTTTGTAGCATTTTAAATAAAAGGCCGCATGTTGACTCAACACACAGCCGCAAGCTTTCCTCAATAGACTCGGAGCTTCGTCCTTGGCTGCGGTTGAGTAGACAGTCCCTCACCGCGAGACGGCCGCCCGCGGCCAGCTTCACACACTCGTTTCCGGCAGAGATGCAAATAACGTCACCGGCACCTGCTGTGGAGAGTCAACACTCGTCCTCCGAGAGCTGCTGAGAGCAGCGAAAGATCAAATATCCGGCCTCCGTTGCATACATACAGGGAACGTTCGCTAAAACACCTCTGTGTTATGGATGAAAGCCACGCTCTGTGATGAAAGTCGTGTTTTATTTAGATTAAAAGATGAGAAATTAGAGTGACTGAGATCAATGACTGAGACATTTGCTTAAAACTGTACAAGCACAGCTGTTCGACTAAATATACCTCAGCTCCAGCCTTAATGTCTACCGCCATTCCAACTGTGCTTTAAAGTTCATTATCATTCGAAATACAAGTATTATTTTAGCCTAAAATGAATCCAATACAGCAGACTGCAATGATGTATACACTGGAATATTAGTTATATGAAATTATTATTATTATTGTTATTCAGTTCAATGCAGCATACTATGTTTAGACTATAACTATACAGCATACTATAAATTATAATTAATTTAGATAATATATATATATATATATATATATATATATGCTGTATATGTGTGCGTAAATGTGTGCGGATCCAATTAAACAGGATTAATTGATAGATTGACAGCATTTTCATTTATTTATTCATTCATTGCTTAAATATAATTAAATATAAACATACTACAAGTTATATTAAAATGTTTTAGTAATATTTTCAGCTGAGATTTAATACAACACACAATGATGTGATACTACAATTATGTTAAAATATAGCTTTATTTAAAATTAATTTCAGCTTAAATTTTATACAAACATTACAATGATGTATACACTTTAATATCCAATTTTAATGAATAATAATACATTTTACAAAACATATTTTACAACAATAATGTATGACCTACAATACACTATTAAATCATATTATTATTATTATAAATTAAACAGTGTTTACTTCTTGAAACCCCCCCCCCGCTAATAAAAACTAATGTTTTGCTTCGCTCTGCAAACACCATGTGTTCACAATGGAGCACTTCAGGGTTGAGAACACGCGAAACAACTTATTAGCCGCTCAGAAATTGCTAATTTAGCCTGAACTGAACAGGCTAAACAGCCTATTTACCCTCACAGGCTAATAAACCTAGAAATAGTGAGAGGACCGGAGCGACAGCAGAAAGCGGAGCGCTTTAGTCCTGAGTTAGCAGCAGGTCAGCGGTTTTCCTCCTGCCTGGCATATTACGTTTTCATTTCTGTCGCACACAATCGCACAGGTGGTAAATAAAGTCATTCACGCGGCTCCAGGACCAGAGTCACCGCAAACAGCGTCTACAAATAAAGAGCGGCGGGTATGAAAGTGTGCGCTTAAGTGATTTCTGGGGCCTTTACATTTCTGTCCTCGCTCTGCGCTCACAAATATCTGTGGAGAGCAGAGATAAGAGCAGAAGAAAGCCGAAGGGACGCAGGCACTCAGCGTCGCGGGGCGAGAGAGTCGCAGAGAGGTCGAATAAAAGACGCTCTATCACTACAAACATTAATTTGATTAGCCAGAAAAGTGACTTCCGAGAGGACAAAAGTGTGTGGACTGGAGGAGAAACCAGTATAAGAACTAGCATGTTGGCTTTATATGTCAGGGCATGTACGACAAAGAGGTTGTTTGCGGCTTTTGTTACCGTAATGTAACATCTGAGAAAGCTTATTTGAAAGATAGTTGGTTATCATAACGCTTTAGCTAATTAGCTTCTCGTTTTTGGCCATGTGTGTCGTTTATATGAAGTGGCAGTCAAAGTACTGATGTAACGCATCTCATTTATTTAAATTAGTCTGGCAGAAAAGCAATTTTGCCACTAGTGGAGTAGGTGACAGGCATCAGAGACGTGATGACGCCGGCATCATTTGTTTAAGGTCGCTGTCATTTGTTTCAGGTCGCAAGCACTAGATTGAGTAGCATATCAAGACCAGGATCACATGGAGGGATGGGTGGGCAAAAGACGAACACTAAAGACAGTGCTGAGACATAAAAAATTAAATAACAAAATAAGGTAAATATAATTAAACACACTCTATGAAATGCCTATAATGTATTAAAAAATATAAAAAAAATAAAATAATAAATAAAGTAACAAAATGTACAATAAAATCATGCATAAATGCATTTGAGGTCCAACCACTTCAGATTCTCAATCCATGATTTTTAAAAAAACAACAACAAAACAACAGTAGTTCAGGAGATGCAGAAAGCACTGTGTGCCAGTCTTCCCCATCCTGCGGGACAAAGCTTATCCCTTGTTGTTCGTTTCTTCAAAGGCAACTCCATGAGCTTAATAACTGCCTCTAGTGTCCGTCTCAAGGGCCATTTAGCCCGCGTTTCTTTCGTTGCATGACACGCAGCTTTTAAGCGGCTGTTTGGTTCGGATCAGTTTTGATATTTCCGTTGCATCACGGCGCCGTACATCAGAAAGCACTGTCATTACAAAGCCACCCCTCCGTGCCGCCATGGCAACGAGGTGCTATGGCAACCCCGTTCGGGCCCTAATTAGTAGCCTGGTGTCTGTTCGGAGTGGAGCCGCTCCAGCGATCCACGAGAGTAAAGCTCCCAGCGCTTTTAACTGCAGGTACATTCAGCAAAAGCGCTAATGTGGCGCGCTAGCGGTGGAGTTGAGCTCTGACAAAGCTGCAGAGCTGCACTGCCATACTGGAGCTTTCTGGTGAGTGTGCTCTCAGACGAGTTAGCTAGCGTCTCTGTTCTTTTTTTATTTTTTTTTTGAGGACTTTTTTTTGACGGAGAGAAAAGACACAGAAAAACTAGACTCAGGAAACTTAAATGAGTTAAAAAAAATTGACATGTGACTGACTTGGAGTTACATTAAGTGTTTTAATAAGCATTGAACTATTATTATTACTACTATTATTATCTTTGTTTTGAATTCAAATATTGATAAATGTCACATGATACAAAGATATCAAGATAAAATCGACAACTTAAAAATAATATTTATAAATGAATATTTTATTATTATAAATTAATTTATTAGATGTATATTTATTTGAAGTGTTTTTCAGAATGTAAACTGCAGCTCTACAGCAGTGTTTATAACATGCGTGTAGTTCAGTACAAGTCGAAATCCTGCCTGACGTCTTCTGACAGCAGTGTCTGTCAGCAGCGGTCGTGTGGTTCTGGATGAGCGAGCGCTGTTTCCTGCGACTGAAGTCAGAAATCTCTAGTGGCGGTCTGAGCGCAGCGGGCGGTCCAGGGTCGCGCCACTGGATCAAGGCCTGCCGGACGGCGGGGGGCCGATCTATTAGCAGCACTGTGAGCCAGAGCCGCTACACCGTGTCCAATACAAGCAGCGGCCTGTAGCCGAGAGAAATGTGTCAATACAGCTTCAGATGTGAACCAAACTCTGATTTCTGGCATGCAACGTAAAGGGGTCATTGGATGCCCATTTTCCACAACTTCATAGTCTATAATAGCCTGGCTTCCGCGGCTTTAAAGCTCATGGGAGCTTAGTCTGGCCAAGCTACCTTACTATCCGCCTTCTGGGAGGCGGGCTTAACCTGCGTCCATCAGATGCCTCTGTATACTACTGGACGAATCAGATCAGTGATTCCAGGGGGGCTCGTTTCTCATTGGTTCCCACTTTTTTGGGAACGGAAATGCTCTAAAACGGCAGCTTTGGCAGACTGACTTCGCTCGCGAAATTGAATGTAGCATCACAGGAAGGCGGGCGGGCCCAGGCTAAGTCTATAAAAAACTTTGGTTTAAATTTCTTAATGGTAATTAAGAAAAAGACACCGTCTTTACCCTGTCAAAATCAGCTCTTTTTCTTGTCCATGTTGCTTTAAATGCTAACGAGCTCAACTGACAATCAATCCATGACAGCTCACTCAAGGCAGGTCTTGTCAATCAATTATTGTGGGAGGGGCCTGTACAGAACTATATAATTCTGACAGGAATCTCAGAAAAGCCTGATTTGACAAGGGCATTTTAAAATAGGGTTTAAATAAAAAAAAAAAAGATGGATTTTCATCGGATGAATGTGTACACACACATTTATGTTCAGACAACCACAAAAGTGAATTTTTCATCCAGTGACCCCTTTAAAAACTGAATGAGTCAAAACTGACCAAACCAACACAACATTTGCACTCCGTGGCACTTTCGATCCATTTAGTTCTGCTCCATTAGTTTATCATTTCAGAAATATAACGAACAGGCTCTTGTTCACAGACTTTGAGAGACGCACAATAAAAGGTATTACACGCTAAACGTACAGCCTTGAGACGTCCTGTCGCGGCTGCCAAAAACCTTTCTGGCGCGGAGTGCTCGAGCAAAGGTCATTCGAACCACCCACAGAGCGCGATGTGTAAAGTTTGCTCTCAGAACAAGAGGAAATGGCTGAAAGCCGCCAAAGCGTTTGAGACCAGAGGAAGGGAAAAAAGGGACTCCAGCCAAACAAACCGAGAGAACAAACTATCTCCATCATTAGGAGCAAAGCCAGACTCTTCGCAAAATCTGTGCAGACCTGAAAAACTTGAGCTTATATCAAGACTATAACATTCCAGCAGTGAAACAGTAGAAAGACTTGAGATTACTGGAATAGGGTTTTAAAGTATTAAATATCTGATCAAAAAGCAGAGAAAAAAAAAACAGCAATATTCTGAAATATTACAGTTTAAAATAAATAAAATACCTGATCAATGATAATTTTCAGCATCACAACTGTCAGTGTCAGATCCTCCTTTAGAAATCACTCTAATACGCTGATTTGCTTATTAATAATAATAATTATTATTATTTTAAAAGCTGCGATGCTTCATATGTTTGTGGAAATCAAAAGTTCTAAATAAAAAGTTAAATGTATCAATTTACCTTGCCAAATAAAATAATTTTATATTATTATAAATAATAACAGTAAATAATACTCATTAATTGTAATTTAAATTACTGCTTGGCAAAATTAGCATTTATGTTTACATAAATACATGTGTATATTTAAGAAAAATTATGTTTATATATTAAATATATTTATATATAACTTATACAGTTAGCAAATATCGTTAGTAAACTCCAAGAATATATTGTGTAGATGTTAAAAAGTCTTGCATTCTTCAGATGCTGTGAAATCGTCCCTTCACCATGAACAATAAACGTCAAGAGGTTTCCAGACTTCAGAAATCAGCTGATGTGTCACTGTCTAGTCACGAAGACGACCCACCTACTAATCGCTTTTGCACATCGCTAATAGATACGAATGCTGTCCTGACGAACGGATCACGCTGGGATAATCATCCCGTCAATTACAAAACAAACACTTCTGACCACCAGACCATTATGTGAGCGTCTCATCAGAAGAGACCTGGAGTTTTCCGACAGCTTTCGGGTTTGGGTGGCTTATTACTGTTTATCATGCAAGGGATGTTCTCCGTCGCTCTCTCCTGACTTCCCCTCCCTGCCCCTCTCTCTCTCTCTCCCCAAAGCAATGATGATAAGTTTCTGGCACACACGCGTGCTTCCTTATTTCAAGCGCACACTTCCTGTCTCTGAAAAACCAGGCGAACGCTTCTGATCTTCTCCAAAGCGTTCATAATTGATTCTTTAAGGGATAAGCTGCTCAGGATCATTTCATATTCCCAAAACCCACTTCCTTTTCATTGAAAAACCAAGAGTTTCGAGGGGCCATCAGCCAGTGAAGTCCTTATTTACGGCTTCAAACGGATTCCTCAGATCGAATTTGGTTTTGAATCGCCCGGTTTTTGGCGTAATTAAAAATGTCAGCGAGTTGTAAGTAACGCAGGAGGGATCTGGCAACATTTAAAAGGCGAGTGTAGACCGGGTTTATCTCCATGCCACTGGGGAAAACCGTCTTGGAAAAATCAGGCTGGACCATATGGATAGTATCAAGGCTCGATACAGGTGGCATCTGGCGATGGCAGATGTACGCTTTATTGTGTTTCTTGGCACGCCAGAAATACGCAAACTATCAGCCTACGAACCACCTCCTACCAAAAGCGTAATGGGTGGCCAGAAGAAAAGAATACACCTTTTTCTTGATTATCACTATACAGTTATTAAACTAAATGGTTAAAAGGGTTCATTATGATAGACTGTTTTAAAAAATAAGAGGGATGCAGGATGTCAGCTGAAAACAAAAGTCATTTCAGAGGCTGAAATATCTAAATGTAAAGTGATGAAATGACAAGCAATGCCACAATACTGCCTTTCATAACTCACTTCATTTGGTTCATTCCTAAAGGAGTTGGGTTTTTAAATATATAATTTGAATGAATAACTCAAGGACTGACTCATAATGACATTTGATTTAATTAGTGTTTTAACAAATCAGTCACTTGATTTGCTCCTGAATGAATCAGTGTGTTTGAACGAATCATTTGAGTGAATGTCTCGTATAGAACCAACAAATCCTTTTTAATTAATAATCTAAATGACTAACATATTCACAAACAAGTCACAGATTTGGTTCCTGAATTAATTAGTTTTGGATGAATAGATGATTCACTGACTCATTCATTTGAGTACTTTTCGAATGAATCAGTGTTCCTGAAGTAATTAAGTGAATGAGTCATTTACTCCAAATTAAATAAATTAGCTGATTCATCCCAAAAAGAACAAATCAGTTAAATTGATGATTCGTGACTCGTTCATAAAGACTTCGTTTTCGAATGAATCAGAGTGAATGAGTCACTTACTCAAATATAATCACTTGATTCATTCCAGAAATAAACTATTTTTGAACAAACCGGTTTACTGGATTAGTTAATGACTCGCATATAACAGCTATTCATTTTATTCCTAAACAAATTACTACATGATTCACTGACTTAAAAAAAAGTCACTTGATTCATTACAAAATAAAAATGAGAATAAACACTTCAACATCTCATAGTCACTTAACTCATCCCAGAAAAACATGTTTGACACAAAGCTGAATGCTTCTGAGTCAGCTGAATTAATCAGTCACTTTATTTATACTTTTTGAATGATTTAAGCAGATGAATCAAACGATTCACTAATAAATACAGTAAACAGTTTCCAGTTGATGATGCAACCTGCAGAAAGAGATGCAATTAATTGCATTAATTACTTCATCATGACCCAGAGGTTTCTAATTGCCAACCAATAACTGAGACGTAGTACTTTTAGAGTGGTTCTTCCCAAAGATTTTATTCATCCACAGATCAAGCTGTATATTTGTTTTAATGCGAAAACAGAAGAAGAAAAAAACACTTTCTGTATAGACCCTTTTTTAATCGTATTAATTTGCATTCTTGTGACATTCGATTCAGATTGCAATCCCGCTAATGGAGTAAAACATCATATAAAATTCAGTGGTGGTACTTCACGCGCCAACAAATCACAATCTATTAAAAGCAATTACAAAAAGTCAATCAAGCTTCAAGTCATGACAGAGCTGCACAGGCTGCGGAGAAAATCTGAAATCACACAGGATATATAATTCAGTCAATATCCCGGGATCCTTTGGGTTGACAATTTATTTAACTTGGTTAAACTCAATCTATTAAGTGATCATCACACATAATTAGACGCTAATAAAATGTTTCGCATCCTATTGATCTCCAATGCCTTCATAGAGAAATATTGAATCGGTTCCACTTGTTATTTAACGAATCAATCTCTCAAAAATGAACAAAAGCCACCATTTTCAAAAACCCACACGAGATCTTAATATCTCAATAGTTTATCTCAATAGTTCCCAACACACCAAAGTCTGCATCAAAAGTAAAAGATCTCAATACGAGTTCATCCAAGCTTCTTTCCACGTCCATTTAAACGTAAATTTCCCAAACATTTTAACATCTGATATGTTAACATCTGGAAACTTCTTTTCTTGGCATACTGTCACTGACTTAGACCTCACAGAGGACCTATATGTAAAACATTAGACCCTCTCGTCCCCTAACGACCCTGTTCCTCATTAGCCCTGCATTTATAATCCACCAGCTGGGATCTAATTGATCACTACAGTAATGGAGAATTGATTGATCTGGCCTGGAAAGGGGTTGTGGGAAGCATAACGCAGAGGTCTCCGATGAGACCTGAATGAGAATGAAGACACCGGAGGGGTTTATACACACAGAAACGCTACGGAGAACTTCGAGAGCTTCAGCTAATGCGCTTAGCGACATGGGCCTAAAGCGTGCAAATGTTTCTGGTGCATTCTGGATACAATTTCAAGCGGTTTGAAAGCCAGACACAATCTGAAGCCCATGTGGCAGCAGGTGTCTAGCCAATAGATTTCATCGATTCATGAGCATTATCAATGTTCCTGGAGCCCTGCGGAGATAGACATTGAGGAATGGATTGGCTGGATCGATAACAGCAACCTCAGGTGGTTAGAGTGAGTGGGCAGGGCTACGCACTGTGAGGGGAGGGCTTAACCAATCAGATTCGTCAAAGTGCCAGGATGAATAAATGTGAATGTTTCAAAATGGAAGCTTCCAACTGTTGGGCCTGATGGCATTCGAGAAAGAGTTGCCATCCTAGGGTGCGTTTCCCAAAAGACACTGTGGTCACAAGTTCCCTTGTCACCAATAGAATTCAATGGAAATAATGACCGTTGGAAAACGCACTTCATCTATATCTAGTCACGTGATCTTCTACACCAATCAGATTCGAGAACTAATCTCATCACGTACATATTTTCTGCTATTTACAAGCAAGCCACTGATTGGTTTTCAAAACCTTGTACATTCTTATAGCCATATTCTACATAGTATTTTTGCCTAAATTTGATAGTTTGGTTTAAAATTAAATATTTAGATAACAGCAAGCTCTATTTGGGTTATATGCAATGCATTTACTTTTAAAAATTAATACTTAATTTTGCCAAAAAAGATTAAGCTACAAAATAATACATTTATTTATTGTTTTATGAAAAACCTAAGCTTAAAAGAAAATGAAGTGTTGAATGTGTGTAATCATAAAAATGTAAAAAAAAAAAATAATAAAATAAATAGTGCTGTCTAACGATTAATTGCGATTAATCACATGCAAAATAAAAGTTATTCACATAATATATGTTTGTGTACTGTGTACATTTATTATGTATATATAAATGCTCATTTAAATAGATATAAATATTCTAAATATCTAAAAATACATAAGTATACACACACACACACACACACACACACACACATATATTACATAAATAAAATAAATATTTTGGATCTGATTAATCATAATATGATCATAAAAAAAAAACAAATTAAAAATTGCTCATTTAAAATGACTACTATGACGGTATTTAAATATTAAAATACTATCGCGCGCTAGCTTTTGAAACAGATGTCTTCCTTTTGGAGGAATTAAATTTCACTTCAAGCTAAACGTATGCTACAGATGAACACAAATTATTCACTATAGAAATGGATCTTAATTACAGGCCTCTGTTGTAACGTTCAAACATATTGAGCGGTATGAGCCTCGGCGGCTCTAATACATCTGAGCTGTTTGCCAATATATATTCATTAATTATAAGTGCATATCATTTCATTCTGATTGAATCTGCTTCGCCGAAGGAGATCGTTAATATAAAAACACAAATTAGCCACAGACTGGTCACTGATATCAATCCTCAGCTGCTTGAATCTCTAGTTCAAGGGTGTGTGATGAGTAAAGGTGTGAGTGTGTCTGTGTTAGCAGCAGGTTATGGGCTCGATGAGCAGCAGGGGTCATGTCAGCACAACATGCACGATCACCATCTGACCTCTTGGCCGAGACTCCAATGTTACCATTTCCCTCTGACATAGTGAAGATGAAATATCACCTCCCATCAACCGCCGCATACAAATGAGAGAAAGAGAGACACGGCATGATTCTGTGAAATTATACTCAGATTATTTTAGAATAAAAAATTCTTATATATATATATATATATATATAGCAATTAATCACAGCCAAAATAGACATTTTTGTTGACATAATGCATGTATAAAAATTTAAATATGTTCAAAATGTTACGTTTATAAATTAAATATATTTATTTTGCATATAAATTATATGAATGTAAATAAATGTAAACGCACACAAATAAAAAACATATGATGCAAACAAAAACTTTTTTTGGATGTGATTAATCACGATTAATCATTTGGCAGCACAAACATATACATATTTATACACCCACACATATTCACATAAATTTATATTTTTGTATTTATTTTATTATATTATATTATATTATATTATATTATATTATATTATATTATATTATATTATAT
>JAUCMS010000049.1:2295652-2306374 GCA_032357445.1 Enteromius radiatus
GGGGCCCAACCTCATATTTTGTCATAGGGCCCAAAATTGCTAGCGGCGCCCCTGTATATATATATATAAATATCCCATCTCCTGCCCTTATGAGTCTGTAACTTCATTCAGACTCATGTTTTGATGATGCCAATAGGAAACAGATGCCGCCAGGAACTCTACCAACTGAGTTAGGATGTTTCTGTATCTACTCCCTCGGCGGTTGCTCTGTTTGTGTATGTGTGTTCAAAGTTTTAATATTGCCCTGCCAGAACTCCCTAAAGTAATCAGCGTGAAGCTCGGTAAGTGGGGTTGGGAAAGACCCAATTGGATTATGGGCTATAAGCACTTTAATTTTCCAAAGATGGTATAACAAACGACAGAGCATCTTCCTCATTGCTCTCTCAGCGTAGAAAGAAACGGTGGTTTTCCTCAAACAGACTTCTCAGATTACAGAAGAAGTGACGCGGCTTGATTAAACGTCACGCCACAACAAATGCACCGTTATTGCGCATTAACTCTGAGAAAGAACCGTTTGGGAAGTCTCAAAAGTCTTCCAAGAGATTTAAAGTAAGCAGAGTGTGGTCCCTCTCAATGTTGTTATTCTGGAAGCGAACGACTTGTTTTAAATAAAAGCTGAGAAGGGATTTCTCCCATTATGCAGCCTGGCTGTGCATTAAAGTAGCAAACACATGCAGCACATTCAAATACGGTATATTAAAGTGCAATCTGAGCAAACAAATGTACATAATTAGGATCTGCATTTACATAAAAGCCATTTTGAACCCTGAAGTCCTGGCTGATTTATTCCCCGCAAACAGCGTTTGTCACTGATATTCTTCAAAACATCTTCTTTTATGTTTATGAAAATCAGTCACAAATAGGTTACAAACTACACAAGGGTACTAAACAATGACCCAAGCTAGATTTGAGAGTAAACTAAACATTTAAATACTGTTTTGGTGCAAGTCTTTAGAGCCAGCACACCATCATACTGTAGACTAGCCTCTAAAACACAACAGGGTTAGACTTAAAGGGATAGTTCACCCCAAAATTCTGTCATCATTTGCTCACCCTCAAGATGTCATAAACTTACATGACTTTTATCTCTCGAACATGAAGATATTTTGAAGACGGTGGGAAAAGCAACTGTTTATTTATAAATATTTTATTCAAATATCTTATCTTGCTTGTCTAATTAACAAGAATTTATTTTTGTGTTTTTTTAAGTGAACTGTCCCTTTAACTGTTCTTACCCTCTGAAACTATACATTTCGTCAAGAAACAAGCCTTTTATTTACAAGTCCATCCTATTTAGCTCTTCCACCCGCCCTGTTAAGTTCCTGCAACAATAATGTTACCGTTTCCAAGCTGTGAAGTGGCATAAAGAATCACGGGAGCGTTTCCCAGATGCAAAGGCGTGAAATGACAGAGCCGGTGAGCACAGCAGGGCCTGTATACCAACACAGAACCGGCGCGGTTTCACAAACAGTGCTAATTACATGGGGATAAATCCTTGTTTATCACATGGCTTATGAGACACAAGTTAATTGCTTCCGCTTGTCAGCCCTCCAATCCCTTTGAAGCCCCCTCGGCTCCGGTCGCTACGCCTCGTGTCTTACCGTAGCAGCAACATGACTGGTTTGTCACCGCATGGCAACAGGAAGTTACATTGCGGAGAATTTTGTCAGTTATTTGGAAACAAACCGATTGGGCGTTGGAAATGCCAGGAGTCTTTCTTAGTTATTTGCATATTTACGTTAAATATAGATGGCAAAGAAATTATGTACAACAAACGTTTTTCAGTTGATCACCAAGAACAATAACTATGTTAGCGTCTATAGCGTTAATTTTGCTTTTTATAAGTAAACAATGTCATTATGTCGCCTGCCCTCTTTAAAGCAGGAAAAAATGCTGATTGGCTGTCAATATTTTAATTGTATAACAGCAGGAAGAAATCACTCTGAAAGTGATTATACTTATATCGTTCATCTCTGCTATTCATTAGAGCTTGTAGAGCAATTATTAAAACTATATATATCTTTATTGTAAACGCTAAAGTTTTCATCCTTGTCGTGGACGAGCTTTTAGATATCTGCATAATCAAATGCAACACAGTAAGCTTTATAGAGTTAAGTAAATAGATTCAACGGTATATGAATGCAATCTTTAAAACATTCGCAGCGGCAGAAGAAAAATGGTTTAGCAATGTTAATAACACTGAGGCCACATGTCGACGAGAGCATTTCAGCCTATGTTTTGGAAAGCCCCCAGCTGTGTGTAATCGAGAACATGCTGACGGGCGGGGGTCGCGCTCGCGATTCTTGTGCTGGAAAATTGAGATTGTTCTAGTGACATTCTAATATGTTGTGCAGCGGTTCTCTCTTACTGAGCCTCAGGCAAAACAGTACACTGGATCGATAGGCCAAAAATATCCTGCCAGTGCAGTATGGGGAATTGTTTTTTTTTCCCCGGTGAAGTCGAATTATGGGCATAGATGTGTTTGTGGGAATGTGTTCAGGTGGATGTGTTCACGTCACGCAGATCTTTGGCCGCGCTGATTCACAGCTGCAAAGTCATTCTGTAACAGCTCGGACTGATGGAGGGAATCGAACGACGTCCTGCTGTTGTCCATCAGTTCTTAGACCAAGAACAACTGAGAAACGGGATGTTGATGGCATGAAACGCTTTCAAACTCACCTTTTTCCACCAAAAAAATAGAGCATTAGTTGCTGGCAAATCAATAGGAATGTCACATCATTCACATTATTTGTAGGATTACTTTCCCAATAAGATTCTCAACAGAAGAAACTGTTGCTCCTTCATGCCAATAATTGAGCTGAAAGAGAAAACTGACTGTAGAAGGCAGTTTATGCTAATGTTGCGTCCCTCGTGGCGGCGCTGACAACACACTTGAGTTGAATTACAAATTGCATTCTAATATATTTCAAAACAAAACCTCACGCGCATTTGGGCTAGCGTAGCTAAAACGCTCACGTACGTACATAGGAAACCTTTAAGCGACCGCAGACGGTCTCTGAACGTGCAATCTTTCCACTTTCTGACTCTACATATTTATAGTGAATAGTAGATGTGAAATCTTTCAGCATTACGGATATGAGCTTGTAATCAGTTGGACAATATTCGTCGCCTGTCCAGGAGTGCAGTCTCAGCAAGTGTCTATCCCAAAGGCCGCTGCAAAGGCAAGACAGAACATTCATTTTGAGTCTTACAACGCACTAATCATTTCATATTTTATCTCTGCCTTTTATTCATGGAACTTTTCAATACCTTTTCAGAGCTGCTCCTTCAAGGCCACCAGCATTAATCACTCACCTGTTAAATCCTGCACTTAGCCCAGTGGAAACAATAGAACTGATTAAACAATGAAACAGGCAGAAATTAAGTTGGGTGTTATGAGGGTTTGTCAGCAAACAAATATATGTACAAAGGCACGTCTGAAACGGAGATTAATCTGAAAGAAACACAGCTCAACTGATTTCATTTCACACAGATCCAACAATCTTTGAAGATGAGGGAGGCTTTTAAAAAGATCTCAACGCGAGATGAGAAGACAACTGATGAGAATGAGATGATCTGAAATGTCACTCACTGACATCCAGACTCTTTGAGGTCATGTCATCTGTAATACCGCACTGCACAGTAGAGAGTGTACAATTCGTCCTGTTTTTATTTATTTATTTATTTTGTAGTATGTAATGAAATGTTTCAGAATTGCTGCAATTAGAAGATAATGACAATAATGAAATGACCTCACAGTACACTGCACCGTTTAATAAATGCCGCATCACTCACTACTGCTAGTACTCAGCTGTGATTGTTCAAAAATTATTTCACCAAAGAGATGGTAAAAGGGGTCCAACAACCATATACTGAGGACTTTTTTTTTTTTGATTAGGGCTGCAAGCAACCAAATAAAAAAACACCCTAGCAACACGCTAAAACCACTCAATAACATTATCAGAGCAAGAACATTTTCTTCAGATAATTTCTACTCCAGTTTTCAATTTAATGTTTAGTCTTTCCAGTCTTTTCATATAACTGTCAAAGACTTTTATCTGTCTAATTAAATGAGTCAAAAAATAGATCTGAAGGCGTATCTGATTGTGTGACCCTCACACAATTCCTATGGAAACTGTATATGGGATCATTAACGTATAATGCTGCTCTGATGTGACAGACTAAAGCGCGGTGGACTGAGGGCATATTCAATTTAAGAGCATCACTTTTGCATTGCTTTTGAATGTGAAGTGTTTGCCAGTGAAGCTTCTCTAATAGACTCAACAGAGCCGTGATGACATCTGCTAATGAATCCCAGAGAGAATAAAGCAGGAAAGTTCTGCCTGCCGCGCCACGATAACTAGCGGCCTGAGCTGTCACTGCATCTTACTGGAGGCCACATCACGAGCAGTGCTGCCGTTTCCTAAGCTGGTTGCATCCCACTTTTCAGTTATCTACACTATGAACGAAAAAGCATGCTTTACAGTAAGAGTGTAAGTACTACAATTGCATTACATTGATAGTACCATAAACTAGGGCTGACAAAATTGACAAGCTACGTAATTTACATCACAGGTGAATCACATGCGATAATGAACGTAATATTGCGTAACATCACCGGTTTACAATATTGCACCAAATGGGTGATGGAGATCTATTGGTACTCAAAGAACCAGCTTTACTGACAAGACGTGTGCAATTTATCGTCTAGCTCTCTTTTTACGATAATACTGTATACCTCACCAAAGTACTGCAGCTTCCAGTTATTTAGATGACACCATTTCCATCTAAAAATTGATAACCTTTAATGTGTTTTGACCATTTATTTATAAGACAACCGCAGTTTAAAGGCACGGAAACAAACTTTTCAAAATCTGGAAGTTATAAACTATGTGTTTGTTCTGTAGGTATGTGTGCAGGTGTGAAATGTTTGTTTACAAGATGACATTGCCAGCTACTGACATTAATATTAGAGGGTTGTTTTTACATTACCATGTGAACAGGAACCATTTTGACAACGTTGTCATTATATTCAGTCAGGTAAACAGTACAATTTTAGTATAGGGACCAACTCTCACTTGCGGTTTTGCATGCCTATTATTAACCTACTGGCGGTTTCTTAGTACTTATAAAGCACATGTTCTGCATGACCATATTCTACATCCTTTATTCTACCCAATACCTAAACTAGTAACTACCTTAATAACTCTTCATGAGCAGCAATTAGGAATTTCTTCTTAGTTAATGGTTTTGTTAATAGCTACAGCTGGACATAAAGTGGACAATAAAGTGAGCGTGTAAATATACCCATACTGGCATCAGTGGTTTCATGAAGAAACTTTGACATCCAAGAAATCTTTCCATTCTGTATGGTCTGTATAACTGTATAAGGTCTTTTTTTGGAATCCATAAGGGTTCTTCTATGGCAGTGCTTGGTCCTAGAGGGTCACTGTCCAACTCCGATCTTGAAGACATTGATTAGCTTGTTCAGGTGTGTTTGATTTAGGTTGGAGCTAAACTCTGAAGGACTCTCTTTGGGCCAAAGCTGCCCAGGCTGTTATATAGCATTAATGCAAAACACCTTTTTAGGACTAGGTTTTTTTAAAGGATTGTGGGTAATATCTGGCATAAGTACACTAAATATTGTATTTGAGCTACTATGGATTGCGTTTACCCTAATTTTGTATCATACACATGTAAGATAGCACGCAAATTGGTTACCTATTTGGTCAGTAAGTAACGTACTGTAGCTGACTGTGTTTGCAAGTGAGGAGTTAGTAGTGGAAACTTTGCCTAGATGCTCTCCCAGTTCCCATGGCGATTGGGTTCCAGTTGGTTGCTATGTGCAACTATCTGTAGTCACGTTTCCTTAGTGATGCCTTTATAGAGGAAATTACGTGAATAACAGACTGGTGTAATTCTAACTAAAAGTTGTTCTATGCCTTATAAGTTACTCAACGAACACTGGAATCATCAGGATAGACAAATAACATCTAAAATGCTTCTCCTACACAACAGGGAGACACTGAAATCCTTTGTTTCAATGTTTCTCATTAAGACAATAAAATCTACACATAAATAAATAGCAGATACCTCTCCCAAAGCCTTATGTTTTCATTAACTCTAAACACGCCTCATTTCAAACCTCTAAATGCTTAAAATAACGAACCAAACCAAAATATCAAAGAACATGCGAGGAGCTTCAGTCTGGAACTGACATATGAGCCGTTAACAAATAAACAGCACACCAGAAAGCCTTCAAATGCAAAATACATCCACACGGTAATCCAGCAAAGCGAATATTAGTCGAGCGTGACTTTTCAACTAAAATTTAAGTCCGGCATCAATTATTCATTCCTGCCAAATGTGTTGTTATTGAAAAGCGATGAGACGGATTGTGCTGCCAATAGAGACACTGATGTGTTCAGTGAGTTCTGGATCGGCTCCGACCGCAGAGTGACAATCGCCGACCTGAGAGAAGAATCCAAACTCCGAGCAGAACTTCTGCTTCTCTAATGGCTGCGTTTTGCCACAAGCACAACACATGGTGTTATCAGTTACATCGAATCAATGATGATTCACTTCAGCCCTCACCGGGGCTTTCAACACCTCAGGGGATGAAATCATTTTTCATTTACAGACAGGCAAGTCTACGCCTTAAACTCTCTTCTCATTTTCATCGAGGCAGAATGTTTACAGCTTTCGTTTTCAACTCCCATCAAAAGCTAAAACACAGATTGAGATCGAATTACAAAGAGTGTCTGATGACAGTCAAATACTGACAAACAACAGTCAGACTTCTGAGAATCATACAGAAATAAACCTTGAGATTAAAAAAAAGAAGTAATTTTCCTGTGTCAACAACCAAAGATCATTTCTGTTTCATTCGTATACTAGGAGACCGCTTTTCAAAACCATCTGTGTGATATTAGATGTCATAATATAAACAAATTAATCTTTCACAATGCCATCAACCTCATAAATCAAAAACAGAAATGCACAAATGTAAACAAAAGCAAATAAAAGGGAAAGTAATTTCTAACATGCTCTTTCTCAGTTTTGAAACAAACTTTATTAAAATTAAAAGTAATCACTAACACTAATAAATTTTTATATATTATTTCAGATGTAACATCTCCAAACAATTGCAACCAAGACTTTTAGCATACAGTGTCTTGGACTTTATAGCTTTATATAATATAAAATTATAACTTTATAAAATTGTTTTTATTCAAAGGAAAAAAAAAATGCAGAAAAGTTCAAAAAGGAATTGCTGGCATGGTGCTAAAAAACTAACGAAAGTAAAAAAAATATGATTAGTAAAAAAAATTTTACTGTACATGGTCCTTTAATTGAATTGAAAACTTTATTTAGTACTTCTAGAGCTCACCGTTTACCTTTGCATAAAGTCAACAAAATGGTGACAACCATTAAAAAATGGTCAGTCAATTTATGTTAAAAGTCACTTTTCATTAAACCTAATTAATGTTGTTTGCCAGGAGCAGCAGCAGCAGTAGAATATAGTGTAGTCGTTAAGTATTGCCGTTAAAAACAACAACAACATGGATACAATTTGACGTCAGGAGCGTAAAGTATTGTAAAACGTTTGTCTCGTTTAATATGTCTTTTAATCTGTCACTGTCCTCGTCATTAAAATGTGTTTTACATGTTTGCACACAACTCACCTGCCGTTTAACAGCGCGAGCAGCTCGCCCGCGTGGTACAGGTCGTTGCGCGTCACGCGGGTGAAGCGGAAAGAGTTCAGGTTGCAGAAGGTAATGGCAGGAAACGCCATCATCGGCGCGGTGACCTCGTCCAGCTTGGTAACATGGGGGTACTGAAAGTACAACTTGATGCGGTCCACGCAAACAAGCACCAAGAACGAAAACGAACCCATGAAAAACATGATCCAGATGCATCGTTTGATGCACTGGCGTTCATAACTGAACATGTGCGAGATGCCATGGAGCGTAGACCTGCTGGCGAAAACTTCAATGGGCGCGGGCCGGTCACAGTCCAGATTATCTTCGGAGTCGGCTTTAATATCCATGGTTCTTTAAGTTCAAATGCTCTTTGAATTAAGTAGAAGCAGATATTAGAAGGTTGTAAGAACTTCACGCCCTTAAAATGGTCAGCTGATATTTATGAGGAGGTGCATAGATGGTCCTGATGTAGACACTAAAAGCAGTTACAACAATCCATGCAACATCCTCTTGACGGTCTTTCAGCGTTTTTAGCAAGTTTCAAGTAATTATTATTATTTTTTTTTCCGCTCTAACCTTCAAAATGACGTTCGTTTACAGCTTCAATCGGTCATATTAAACTATATTTCTGACTTGAATAAAACCTGTGAAGTTAAATATTTTCACATGAGATTTCCGATATAAGAATACTTTGAAGAACTCTATTCCAATAGTAATGTTCACCGGCGATATATTAGCTCTTCTTAAGTCCTCGGGATCTTCAATAAAATAAGTCCGTAGTTGCAAACGCGAGTATCAATTCATTCTCCGTCTCCTCCAGTCGAATCAGCTAAATGTACATAAAAACAAGCGTGATGGTAACGCTAAACTAATGTCATTTATTTACATGCATCATCTTATAATGTCAGAGCCAACAGAAAAGCATCGCTCGATGTAAAGAGAATGTCTTCACATCCACACACAACATAGACACATCCGCGGCGTCTAAACGGCTCAGATAGGGTTTCAAGCTCGGTACAATAAGCGATCCGCAATCCAACTTCACCACGAGCGCTTGTAGCGACAACACAGATGCACTCTGGATGTTGGCATCACTAAAATGCCCTCCTCTTTAATTAATGCAGCACGGCGCGCGTATCCATATCAGATAAAGTGCTCGGTCGCAAGTTATATAGTCCCCGTTTGTCCAGTCCTGTGGTGTGTTCAGATGTAGACACGCACGTCAGGAATGAACGCTGCACACTGCGACGAAGCCTCCATCCAAGTGCTCCACTGTCTGTCTGAGCATCACTGACCTGATCATTTCTTAAAAGAGAGGGAGAGAGAGAGACCGAGCGATATTATAATATTGCATATATCATCATGTTGATTTTACTGTCAAGTCGTTATGCATAACTGTTTATTACGAAATGTATACGTTACGTTTTACATTTTTTAGTTAGATTATATTCAGCTTTACTGTTGTTGTGCAGTTTAATAATGTAAAATATTTAATTTTCCTTATATATTATTTCTGCACTGTTTCTGTTATTAAAATTAGCCTATGTATTTTGTATATTTTATATAATCTATAGCCTATATTAGATTTATGTTTTGTTTTACTGTTATTATTTTTGTTAGATGATCATGCAATAAAAATTCTCCTTGAAGGCACCATAAATATATACTACAGCTACTAATGTCAGAACAAACTACATAATGAAAGTGATGCACAGTTATTATATATATCTGAATGGACAGTTCTGCTGACCAGAAGATGCTTGAGTGATAAATGAGTATGTACGGAAAGACTGATCCTTATTATTTGAGAAACTAGCAGCCGTGGGGTGAAAGGGAACCCACCCATGAAATTACACAGAGTGCATTTTAATCCAGGTTTGTGACAGTATTGGCTAACACTGGGTGTCGCTGTCACTGGGCGAATCAATAGCGTTGATGATGTGGCCCACAGCTGATTATCAACTTTCAGAGACATGCTTAAAGTGTCAGCCTGTTAATGGACTCGGATAAGCTCCACAAACTGAAGCAAAACCCCTTCAGAGGTCTGTCCAGGTATGTGTCTGATTATAACCTGGTTTACTTTGGAGTCTATAAAAGAGGTTTGAATATGATCTGGATGTTTATTGATCCATTATGAGGACGTGGAATATGAAACCAGACGCCTGAAGTGAGGTGAAAGGTTATTCCCATGAGTCACTGAATAAGTGCTGTGGCCATATAGGACTGTATATCATATGTGTGCCTAGGCCGGAAACATAGTATGCATTAACCTCGATTTTATGATATTTGATTCTATTTCTAATTACATTCTGTATTTGCAGAACATGTGTTGTAACCACAAGGCCATGTCTGTGAAGTAAAACCAGAAAGCCAATAAAAAAACGATTCAGTGTCATTAACAGTGCATGTTTTCTGAGCAGGTTTTGGTTTATGAAGCAAACCGGTATCTAAAATAGTCAAACCATCTGTTTGTTGTGGCTCCCATCGTGTTCCGCTTGTGCCATAACGCACGTCTACAGATGCTCCACTTGACAAATTAAATGATTCGTGCACCAAAGCGAAGATAGGCAGGTAATGAAGGTGACGGAATGCTGATAGCAAAAGGAAGGAGTTTATCAACAGCGTCCCGAGACATTTTACAGGACATCTGCCACAGAGAAATGAAGCGGCGGCGACATGCGGAAAGAAGAACGCCATGGAAGATAGACTCCAGAAATCAACTGAATCGTCAGGGGGCAGGAAATGGATTATTAAAAGCATAGTTACTCAGAACTTGTGATCTTTTGCCGCAGGGATGTTATAGGGCATAATCTTCAGGAGGGAAAAAAACGTCAGTACGCAAAATAAGCTCGAGCACTTGAGCTAAAGTGGAAAAACTGCTTAGCAGAGCAGATTAAAGTTAAAGCGCACAAGGCCTAGCACTCACACTTTACCCAGCACTTGGTTGTATTTGAATTCATTTATTAATAAATGTTATATTTATTTATTAGCAGTTATTTAATAAATGACACTGCATTCT
>JAUCMS010000049.1:2311926-2322117 GCA_032357445.1 Enteromius radiatus
CAGTGATTAGCTCGTTAATTTTCTGAGCTAGAGAGCAGTTGACTGCACTGATCCCAGTGCAGTCCATAGGCCTGACATATATATATATATATATATTTTTTTTTACTTGTTATTCATCAAAGAATCCTGAGGAAAAAAAAAAAAAGAAAGAAACAAAAAATAAATCACAGGTTCCAAAAAATATATTTGGCTCCACAACTGTTTCCAGCATTAACAATTCTAGTAATAAATCAGCTTATTAGAATGATTTCTGAAAGGATCATGTGACACTGACTGGAATAATGATGCTTTGTATCACAGGAATAAATTACATTTTAAAATATATTTACACAAAAAAACAGTTATTTTAAATTGAAATAATATTTCACAACATTATAGTTTTTTTTCTGGATTTAATCTAATAAATGCAGCCTTGATGAGCAGAAGAAACCTCTTTAAAAACCGTTAAATATCTTACTTACCCCAAATTTTTGAACGGTAGTGTATATTACATAAAGAAAAAATTGGTTCAAATGTGCGCTGAACAGGTCTGAATAAGACACTGTGAGTAGGCTACATGATATTTTGTTCAGTTCTTATATGAAATATCTATCAGTGCAGTCTTAACATGTCTGTCTTTATTAATTTTTCCCCTTTCTTCATCTCAACACAACCGCTTCAGCTTGTTTTTCTTCTTTCTTAATTGCCATGTAACCAACACCTAACACAGAGCCATCTAGTGGCTTCCAATAGTAACAGACACAGTCAATTGGTATCACACATGAAGGAAAGCATCCAAATATACATGCCGAATGCAGGTAAAGAGACTTGTTATATATGTTACAAGCTGACTCAAGAAGTTTGTTTAGATAAGTTTAAATAAATGTAAAAAAAAAAAATGCATGCCTCATGTCGTTCCAAACCTGTAAGACCTTCCTTCATCTTCAGGACACAACTTCAGATATGTTTGATGAAATACAAGAGCTCTCTGATCCTCCGGACAGCAAGGGTCCTTCCACGATGAAGGTCCAGAAATGTAGCAAGGACATCATTAAAATAATCCATGTGACCTCAATGGTTCAACCATAATTTTACGAAACTAAAAGAATAGTTTTTTGCGCTCAAGGAAAAAAAAAACAAAACAAAAACAATATTTTGACTTTAAAACTTTAAACTGGTGCAATTTTGGAGAGTATCACAACATATTATAAAACATGAACATGAAAACATAAAGGAATTTCTCTTGTTTTCAAATCCCATTTTTTCCCCTTTTTTTTATAAAATGCCACATACATAAACACCGATTGCAAAGAATAATTAAAAGCAAGTTTTACACAAATTTTAAATATCCCACTTATAAACATACAAATAAAATGTAAAATACACCCTAGCAAAATGAATCTATAGAAACAAGAACAAAAAGCTAATTATATGGATTTACATTGAATTATCATGAACAGTCATCTTATATTGCATTAGCAAGCCACCACGTCTCTGATTTACTCCTTTCCTGGATGAGATGATGTCATAAGCTACGATAACAACAGCAGCCACGCCCACCACAACAGAGACAGCCAATCGGGCGACAGCTTCAGAATCATGACAACAGAAGGCACAATCTGAGAAAACAACAGAGCAACACTTTACCTTAATGAAAGATGACTAACAAATCAGGCACTAAATCGTAGACTACTTCAACAAGACTCGAACATACCTGAACATGGCCGACAGAGTTCAGTGATGTTGACATATTTAGTCTGGTTGCCGATGGGATTGTTAACCACACAGCTGTAGGAATCATTAACACACTCCAGATGTAAAGACAAACTGTTGTTGAGATCAGACACACTGACGCTGGACAATAAACTGTTTCCTTTGTACCAGGAGAGAGTCACATGACCCACATTCACCACTGAACACAACAATGAACAATGTGAAGATGATGATGATGAATTTTGTAGAGAATCACTTATAATGACAGGAACAGGAAGACGAGCTGAAAACATGAGAGAATAAACAGAAAGTGTCAATTATATTTAAAAAACGGTACTATATAAACACAGCTAACTGTAAACCTTTACTCACCATAGACAGTAACACTGAATCCATAAACTTTTTTTTTTGCCTTGCTGCTGATGGTCACTTGATAAACTCCAGCATGCTGAGCTGTGATGTTGGTGATGGTCAGAGATCCAGTCTGATGATCCAACTTCAGTCTGTCTTTGAATCTCTCATCAGGACCATTATTTGTTATCCAGGTATCATTAGTCGCTTGATTGATTTTTGCAATAAGGGGCCCATTAGTTTCCAAGTTCCACAAGAGCAGATTATCATATTGTTTAGTGGTAAGATCAGGCTTTAGAGTGACTGAATCTCCCTCCGTCACCAAGACTGACTTCAGGTCATCTGAATCACCAAACACACCTGCAGAACAAGTTTTGGTTTAATACTCATTTAGAGGGGTCATGTGATGTTACAAGCTGTGCATACATAAGATCCCTGAAGTTTCAACGATTAAAGTTTCAAAACCAAAGAGATATACACAAGTTATGACTTGTCCACACCCCCCTAAAACGGCGTGTTTAAACACAACCTTTAAGTAAGTTATGTTTTCTTAATAAAAGAGTCTGTGAATCAGTGAAGGGTAGTGCTTGTTGTTTGTCGTTTCTCTGATCACGAATGCAGACATGGTTGATAATCAGGTTATGTCTCCACTGGATGCAACAAATGCCTCATTTGTAATGTGTTTTATCGTTTTGGTTTCATCATGTTATGATAAGGGGCGTAAAAAATTTAAGCCAAATTCTTGCCTTATTTGGCCAATCACAGTGGATTGGATAGCTGGCCAATCAGAGCACACCTCGCTGCTTTAGAACGATGAGCTTTATACAAATCGACTAGTTTCAGGAGGCGGGGCTTAGAGGAGAAACAAAAATGTACGTGTGGAAAATCGTGTTTTTTGCTCCTAAAACCACATAAACACATTGCATTACACTAAATACACACCATAATGTTCTTTTCAGCAACATCACATGACCCCTTTAAGCAGCTGAGTTCCACACAAATTTGATCATATTTAAAAAGTAAGCAAAAACGGCAAGGACGCATTGAATTAATCTATAATGTTACATGCATTCCTATTTCAAACAATCCTGAAAAATATTGTGGTATTCACAAAAAAAAAGAAAAGAAAAAGATTTTAACATTGATGAGAAACAGAAATGTATCTAAAATGGTAATTTAGCATATTAGAGTGATTTGTGAAGCACCATGTGACACCGAGGACATTAGAAATCATGCTGAAAACCCAATTTGCATCATTTACAATATAGATAGCAGTTATCAAAAATGGAAATATATCACATCATTACGTTTTGGATTATTTTAACGTTTTTAATCTTTGCAACAAATGCCTTAATATAATATAATAAAAATAAAATAAAATAAAATAATAAATATTTTCAAAAACTAAAAAAAAAGAAAAATTAACCAATCATAAAATACATCTTATAATAACGTTTTAAAATAAAAAAGCACTTTTTATCTAACAATACAAGCCAGAGCATTATTAATTTGTACAAAATAAATAATCTGCTACTGTAGATATAAAATGTGCAACTTACCAACCAGACGGCAGCAACACAAACAGAAGAAAACGACACTATCGAACATTTTCTTTAACAGTTCAGTGCTATGAAATAATATCCTTCAAGTTGCTCAAGCTGAAAGGCTGTGGTTAAAAAGAAGAAAACCTTTATCTCCTCCACCACATCTTCTCTCCTCCCTCCACAGATTCAAAAGCCAACCTAAGAATACAAAATGACTGATACAGATAGTTTCTTGATTTATAATAATAAAATTAACACATTCGCAATTCATAGTAAATTTAAATTTGTTTTATGATTGCTTACACACAATTTTGAAAACTAGGCCCGGTTTGTCAAAACACTACACACAATTAACACAATCCTACACCAAAGTAGCACAACACTTCAGATCATTTGCAAAATGGAACAGTTTTGTCACAACTTTATAAAAACGATATTTTGTTACCAATACGAAAAAAACACATTTCATATGACTTTAATCTTTTCTTTTCAGACACTGCTGTTGCTAACCTAAAACACTTTTAGCAAGTCTAACTCTTAGTGATTAGAGTACTGTAAATCAAGTACACAGAAAAAGTGTAACTACACAATAGTTCACCAAACACTACACAAGACTAATGCTGCAGGAAAATATCATTGATTTCTCTCAGTTTACCCAAATCAGTCAATATGGAGAATCACAACAAAACATGTCCCATGTGTCGTGCTGCTACAGTAGTGTGTGTAACACTGTTAGCTCAGCAAACAACAGACAAATGTAAAATACTACAGTACAGATTACAATTACAGTAAATAACTACAACAAACATAAAAACTAATGTAGAAAAAACTGTAACCCCCCCTGGGTCCGCTTCCACCACAACTCGTCCTTATTCCAAGCGGGTCTCGAACCCAGGTCTCCGGCACGGGAGGCAGGTGCTCTAACCAGGAGGCTAAAGGCCATGACCTGCAGCATCAATTGCTAGAGCGCCTCTTTTTGAGGTCAGGGGAGTGAGGTTTACCTGCACAGCACTTACTTGCTGGCCTCCGTTACACTCACCCCACTAAACCTCACTCCCATCCGGGTCACGGCACCAATGTAACCCCCCTGGGTCCGCTTCCACCACGACTCGTCCTCGCTCCGAGCGGTTCTCGAACCCAGGTCTCTGGCGTGGGAGGCGGGCGCTCTAACCAGGAGGCTAAAGGCCATGACCTTTAGCGTCAATTGCTAGAGCGCCTCTTTTTGAGGTCAGGGGAGTGAGGTTTACCTGCACAGCACTTACTCGCTGGCCTCCGTTACAATCGCTTAAACCTAATTGAAGTGTCTACAGTTTTGCAATCATGTGTTTGTGCATCTGATGGCTGTGTTTAACAGATTGGTTCATAGGTGTGCTAATTTGACTTTGTGTTTAGGGTTTTGAAAATAGTGTGAAGCTGACAATGTGCTAGCCTTGTGTTTTGCTCCTTGAGTGTAAGGTTTGGCTAATTGTGGGAAAGTTTTAATTTTAGTGTGTAAGCAATCGTAAAAAAAAAACTGTAAAGAAGCCGCTTTACAGGTTAAAATAAAAACACCACAAACGAATGCACTTATGGATCTTCAGACTGTTTAATGTGGCTCACGGGTGGCTTTACCGCATTTACACCAACCTCAATCCAGCTAAACAATGCACCTTCTGCTCGAACATTTATTGCTGATACAAGAAGACTGCTTACAACCATGATAAGAGACTATTTTAAACTGATCCACAAACGTTCTGTTCATTTATTCTGAAAAGTTGATTTTTACAACTTTGGAAAGTGTGAAAGTGCTCTTGCTGTGATTGCAACTGAATGCAAGCAATGCTCAAAGTCAGATTGGAGTCAAAATGAAACTTGGTATTTGAAGTCCGATCTGGAAAACAATGTGGTTTGATGATGTAATTGTGATTCTGCTGGTCAAGCATTTGTGCATGTGTGGGTATGTGATTGTGGATAACTGTGGGTGTGAATATTGCATCTGGGATTTTTCCTGCTGATATGAACAAAACAGTTTTACAGATAATGAACGCTAACGTTTGAGATTTAAAAGCGTATTTCTTTTGTGAATTCCTAAGACTGAACTTGTGGTCCATGAGTTTGAGCTTGCGGATAAGCAGCGTGATATTTCAGTAGAACTTGACAAAGGTCATTTCTAAGAAGCTTGCTATCACACCTCGATCCCACATCCTGAAGAGACGTTGTGTTTGAATGTCACACTTAAATCAAGTCGTTTTAAAAACGTCTAAGGACTAAGAAAGTTGCTGGCATCAAATGCACATGGTGACACCCGGAGATGTACTGTATTCATATAAATGGGCAACTCGTAAAATATCTAAAATTTTGCAAAAATCGTTGTATAGTGTGGTCGCACGAATTAGCCACCTCGTAAAATTGCTATGAAGACTGGGCTGGTCTGCCACATTTGTTCTGACCAACTGAGAAGAACCAAAACAAAACAAAAAAGCATTACAACACATTGTACTATCAATAGTGATTAAATCTAACAATCACTCATATCACATCAAAATATATTGTAATAATATTAATTGTTATACATTAGCATTGTGTGATTATGTGTATTTAATGTGTATTAGCTTTACAGGTGAATCTCCAGTTGTTCATTTTAAGGGCCACTTGGACAAATCGCATCTGTAGCAAGTCATTCACCTCGCTGGGATGCAAAACATAACTGTCAAGTTTATTAAATAAAAGTTAATATCACTCAAATACTACTGAAAGTAATAAAAGTTACATTAAATAACAAAAAGTGAACTCATTTCACAAAATTTTTATATTTTAATATAAATAACATAAATATATACACAAAATACATACATTTTGAGATACGTATACAGATACATGGTTAACTGTATTAAAATATTTTTTTTTTCTGCTGATGGGTATAACAGCTGTGTCTGCTATAGGCATACTGTATAAATGAAGAGTATAAGAGGTCACACACCTTCTCAATGAATGTGAGGTATTCGAGAAACTTCTCAGGAAGTGCTGGAGAAAACAGTATAAACGTGAGCTTGTAATGGGTTTTGATGTTGTTGATGGCCGTTACAGAAAAAGCAGAATTGCTCCTCTGTCCAGCAGCTTAGAAGAACACTGCTTCTTCTAGAAGATCTTCACTCTCTCTAGACTCTTGTTTTTAGTTCTGCTTGATTTCCCCCCTCATTCTTGTTCTCATTTTCCATATTCATGACCATTTGCCTTCTTAGTCGTAGCTGTTTAACAGACGCTCTAAAGTAAATTAATTATATTTTTCTCCTTCATTTTGATTTACTTTATGATATTGATTCATCTGATAATTGGCGCCATCTGGTGTCGTTAGAAGGTAAAACAGCATCACAGAAACAGCACAGGTTTTATGTAAACAGCATTCATTTTTAAACAGCATGTGATTACTGCGATGTTTGGTATTGTCACATTATTTCTCCATTTGTGAGGAGAATTTGAGAATCGTGCTTTTTCCCTTCATTTCCCAGCTTCTCTATATGTAGCCTTTTAGTGAAACTATTAAAATAATAAATATCTTGCTGTCCTATTAGCCATGAATAGAAAGTGAGCCAGATGAGGGGGACTTCTCATTAACATCTGCGGAGTGTCGCAGTCACTTTTTTTATCTTTTTCTTCTTTCTGCACAAAAAGCACAAGTGCTCTCTTAAATAAGTCCATTATTATAAGTGTTTCTGTGTGATGATTTCTGAATGAAAGACATATTTATAGGAATTTCAGATTTTATAGTATCTCACCTTGTCATCCTGTGCTGTCACCGGCTCCTGTCTGAACAATAAACACACACTGATGAGATTAATACACAACTCACACGGCTTGCACAGCATCTAGTAACAATCATGCAAGATAATTTAAAACAATACATTGCATAAATGCATATTTGGCATTGCTTTGATACTTATGTCCATGTCTTTCAGTTCAGTTACTAAGAGTTCACTTTTTTTGAGATTCAGCGTTTGAATGACACAATGGTCATATTTCATGGATCACCCTTGCTGGATTTGACATAGCCTACCAGATAACTTAAACAAACATGTTACTGGAAGAACTGTGAGAGACTCTAGGCAAAACAATAGCTAAAGTCCAGATAATGTTCCCTGTTAGCAGAGCGATAACAAAGCAATAAACTCTTATTTTGGAAAATTATAGAATAAAAATACATATTTAAAAGATTTTGTTTACACAATAAATATTCTTACATTTACATTTTGTACAATCAGTTGAAACTTACTTTTTGTTGTTGTTTTTTTTTTTGTTTTTTTCTCGAATGTAATGAGCAGCTGCTGCAGTGATGGCCAACAGAGCAACAGCAACAGCAATACCAGCAACATACAGTATCACTACATCACCTGAAGGTGGACCTGAACCTAGAAAAGCTGAAGACAACCAGTCATTAATAGAGATCAACTGATAATCAACTTTACTGTTTTCTAAGGCAGTAAATGACTGCACTCACACATGTCAGTCACACTGAAGCTCCTAATAATGCTGAATCTGCTGCTCCTGATCAGTAGTTTATATTCTCCAGAGTCTGAGGTTGTGATGTTGGTGATGGTCAGAGATCCAGTCTGATGATCCAGCTTCAGTCTGTCTCTGAATCTCTCTTCACACTCATCATCTGTACAGATCTCACTCTGATCTCCAGTGAGTACAATGATGAGAATATCATTAAAATACCACATCATCACAACATCTGTTTTTATTAGACCAGGATCTAAAGTGACAGATTCTCCCTCCTTCACTGACTTTATCTTCGTTACATCTCGTTCAGCAGCAGAAACACCTGAAACACAAACCAACAGCTGCTGGAGGACACTCTGGACATGAAAGTAATTGCGCTTCTTCTTGACTTTAAGTCTGAAAAACAACATCCATGTTTTTTTAACTGAAATCCTTCTAAAAACAGATTATAAGTGAGAATAAAAGATGCTCAGAAATAGCATTAGAAGTCTTACAAAGGCCCAACTATAACAATAAAGGACAGAGAAACGATATCGTTGGGAATAATTTTCAGAACGATTTTGTTCCCAGCTGATGAACGATAAAAAACATTGAGAACCAATCAGAATATTTTTATGAGCCAAAACTGTTAGATCTAACAAATCATGAAGACAACACTTTAACAGAGATAAGTGTGAATTAGTAATTGTCACAATTATTGATATTTAGATGCACTTCCATTGTGTTAAAGAACTTAGTCAACAGTTTTCACAGTTCTGAAAACTTAAACAAGACGTGTACTGTATGCACACAACTGTTCTCAATATAAACTACAGTCTGCATCTAAGAGCTAAAATCAATTCTGTCTGTTTCTGCAAGGCGCTGAAACCAACAAGGCACACCTTAATCAAATACTTGAGCTCTCTGAGATGCCTTCATATGGCTCATCTTTGACAGCTGGCAAAGATACATGTCAGATTGAAAGCACATCTGCAAAAATGCTTTCTTTGCAATGGCTGAAATAGTGCCACATTACTGTTTTGATTTATTGATACATACATGATTAACTGAGAAATTATTTTTTATGTAATTCAGAAACTTGTTGGGCATGTGTAGTAAGTCTTGATTTTGTATTTGGGATCTACTAGAATAATTTTGCATGCCCAAATATTAAAAAAAAAAAAAAAATTCACAAATGTGGCATTGTTACAGCTCTTTTCTTCCCGGTCTGTCAAAAGCACTTTGTTAGTTCATGTCTCTGTGAATCCAAACTTTGGTTGGCCTGTTGTGATTGGTCAACCATTTTGAATGTATTTTAATGCAAATTCTAATAATGAATATTTACAACACGATTACATCATTAAAAGGCATCCAATTATGATTTGCTATAATGAACACAAAATATAAGACTCACCACTGACAGCGACACTGAAGATTTTTTCCCTGTTGCGGCTGTTCATTAATAGTTGGTAATCTCCAGAGTCTGTGGTTCTGATGTCTGAGATGGTGAGATCACTTGTGCGATTGTCCATTTTTAGCCTGTCTCCAAATTGCTCTTTGCACAGTTCATCCATACAGATCTTCATGTCATTATAAATGATTTCAGCTATTCGAACACCATAAAAGTACCATTTAATTCTGTCTTGTTGGTTCATTTTAACATCAGTGTGTAGAGTGACTGAATCTCCCTCCTTCACTGAAACGTCGTCTGTATCAAGGCTAAATGCACCTGAAAAAGACAGGAACAGCTCATTACAAGCCGGTGCTGTACTCATTTTTCTCAAATATTTTGTCACTAATCGCCTCTTTTGCACTTGTATTTAAGTTTAACCTATGGTTTCAGTTCATCAGTAAGTACGATTGTGGATATGTTTGATTTACTCTGTGTGGAAAGACTGCCTGTTATCCCTTATCTTTATCTTCATGTGTGTTTACACAACCATTTGTGACCAAAAAAAGATTCTACAGATTGTGTATATTTATCAAATGCAAGACATGCTGACAAACACTGATTTAAAAGCATTGATAAACATTTCAGTCAGTGCTTTAACCAGTGAGGCGGTGTATTATTTTTAGAGCTGTCAAACGATTAATCGCGATTAATCGCATCCAAAATAAAAGTTTTTCTTTACATAATATATGCGTT
>JAUCMS010000049.1:2366951-2379704 GCA_032357445.1 Enteromius radiatus
TCAGCATCAGTCTCTCTCTACCTCTGGAGGTGGAGTATCAGGAGAAAAACACCTACAGCTGTGTGATCAACAACACCGTCAGCAACCTGACTCAACATCTGGACATCAGCGAACTCTGTCAGCCATGTTCAGGTACATAAACTGTGATGTTAGAAATGTATGCAAACTTGAATTTGTTTGAATTGTTTTTGTCTCTCCTCAGGCCATGTTCACTGTTGTGGTTTTACTGAAACTGTGTTTCGATTGGCTGGCTCTGTTCTGGTTGGCTTGGCTACGGTTGCTGTGCTGGTTTATGACATTAGATCAAGAAGATCTTATCAGAAGAGGAGAGAGCAGATATGTGCAGATGCAGAGGAATATGATGATGTTGCATCAAGTCACTAGTGGACGATAACGTTGCTCTGTTCTTTATTCTTTTTAGGAATATAAGGAATATATCAGGAATATGAGGGTAAATGCACAGATCAGTTGACAGCTTGCATGAATAAAATTCACAGTAATCAAAAAAAAAAAAAATGTTGAAATGTACATTTAAGTGTTTTCTACCTTGTCCTATTAACACCTGGTGGTTATTTTAGGTACTTTGTTTTAATGTACAGGTGTCTGTTTTGTATTTTCACTTTCATTTGAAGTATTTTTGTAAAAAGAACTTATTTTTATTGGTTTATATATATATATACATTTTCTTTAATCGTTTAAAAATGTTCTCATAAGAAATACTTTATATTGTATGAAAAACACATTTGACTGACTTTTTTTTATTTTAATTTCAACTGTATTATCCTACAAATGTAGTAAAAATGTATGATGAACCTCTTACATCGCAGTCTTGACAATTCTACGTTTAGTTATTGGTATGCTTAATAACCCCCCCCCCCCATTAGATAGATATAACAGCAGTTCTAATACTTGCACCCCCCTCCATAAATGATAGATGTTTTGATGATTCAAATACAAAGTTCAATTTCCTTCATGCAACAGTTTCATCCGAAAATGTTTTATAGGCACAGATGGTTATTAAATTAAAAACAACTGAATCATGTGTCATCTGTTACAAGACAGAAACATACTATACATTAAAAAAATACCTCAAACAGAAAAAGTGCAGAATTTATAGATTTTTATTTTCTTTTAACACTACAATAAAAAAAAAAAAAACACTACATCAGTGACCGGTTATAAACTCAAAAAAATCTTTCTATACATGTCCACAAATAGCATTAAAACACAGTTTGGATTTACAAATATTCTGTTTTACATTAGAGTGCAATTCCTCATTAACATACACTATATTTATAGTTTCTGTCGTTCCCAAATGACTGGACTTGTTGCTCAGGTGGCATCCTAACACAGTTCCACGCTGGAATTCACTAAGCTTTTGAGAGCAACCCATTCTTTCACAAATGTTTGTTTAAAAAAAAACTGTATGCATGCCTAGGTGCTTGATTTTATACATCTGTGGCCATGGAAGTGATTGGAACACCTGATTCTGATTATTAGGATGGGTAAGCGAATACTTTTTTTATATATATTACTTATATGATTTAAACAGAAGCATAAAATTGACCATAAAATGGCAATTAAGGTCAATCCAGGAGTAAACATTTGCGAAACACATCATTCTAAATAAGTGATTCCCTCACATCCTTATCTATATTAGGCAATTACAAGCTGATGTGGAGTTTTCATATTGTTTGTTATAGACCAAGATGAAACATTCAAGGACACCTTTGTTTCTTCATGTCCAGTCTCCACTCATCTCATGTCAACTGCTGCTGGAACTTTGATCATAGCTGGAGAAAGACAAAAAAAGCAGTCAGGATCTCCCTGCAACCAATACATTTCTACACTATATTTACAATAAGCAGGTGAATTTAACAGTTTAAGGGCCAGTTTCCCGGATAGGAATTAGATTAAGCCAGGACTAGACCTTTGCTAATTTAGGATATTTAAGAATTGTTAAAAACATGTCTTACAAAAATGCATTATCTGTGAGCATTTTAAGACCAAACAATGGCAATGATGTATTTTAAGATATCCCAGTGCAAGCCTTTTCCAGTTTAGACAGCTCTTAACATTTATTTTAATCTAGGACTAGTCTTAAACCCTGTTCGGGAAACCGGCCCTAAATGTTTTAGTTGTGATACAAACGTAATTTGGTTTAGTAGAGAAGATGATAACCGATTGACTGAAATGATCAAAACAGAATTTAGAACAGGCTGCATTTCTTTTTACTGAGAAAGTGAGACAACCAGACAAGTTTATTACACAAAAATATTATTTATGTTATGAATATGTAGACTGTATTTTCTATTCATTAACAGATAGGGAACAATTGATAGAATAACAACATATCTGTATTGAATCAGTCCAAACACTGTTTACTTAACATTTACCTTTATTTACCAGATATAAATTAATCGAAATTTAGTTAAAATGTAATAATTTATTGCGATAAATCAGCTTTGAAGGTGGAAATATAAAGCTGAATTTCACCCATGTAATAATATCCCAAAAATATCAGTTGAAGGAAACATGTAAATTGAGAACTACAAAGGACCTAAGACTGAGCCCTGTGGGACACCACACTTTACCTGTGTCACTTTTGGCATCTCTTCATTTACAAAAATAACATTATAATTATCTGACAGGTAATATTTTACACAACCTGTCCAAAAAAGCCAATATGATTCTTAAATATGCTCAGAAATGTCTTGATGTATAGGGTCAAAGCAATGCTAATGCTAATACTAGAAGACACTATCGTAGTAAAGTGCTAAATACGTATTTTGTTTTGAGGAGCACGTCCAAAATTGCCGTAGTAATATCAATACTCTTTTTTTTTATTATTCTAAATAGTAGATGTCTATTTTACAGTTAAAAGTTGAGACTTTATCACATTATTTCTCAGCTAACTGAAAATCATGTTCTCTCGTGTCCAGACGGAACAGGTGTATAAGTATTTTGGGGGAAGATCTGGCGTGGTTTGCATCTAAGTTTTCTGTACGGTAGGTGGCGTTATGAGTCAGTGTCGTCGCGCGTCACGTTACCTGCCAGACGGAAGAATCAGCCATTTCGAGCGAGTTGTGCGCTCTCTTGTATTTGTATCATTACTGGGACGCAAACCATTTCCCACGTCGTTTATACCATAAAGAATACCAGACTTTAATCTTAGCAAATGCAAAATTGTCGCAGTCATTATTTAGCAGTATTTTTAGTAATTGTCGCTATAAATCTGGCTGGGTGCGGCTGAGAAACCACATCACGACATATTTATATGGATTTTCCTAGCTACGATCATTACCTTTTTTAAGCTCCAGAAACAACACAACTCTACAATCAATATGGGCACCGCGAATTTGGCGATTCTTGTCTTATTATTCATAAACGGTAAGTAGTAATTTTATTTTTGTGGCTTTAACACTTTCGGTTTTAATTAATATAACCGGAAATAATGCGTATTTGCTTTTATACGCGTATTTTCACACTGCTCGGGGTTTTGAACACGCTCTTAGCTAATGTTTTTTTTATGTGGATACGATACTGAGAATAAACGTGGGGTATGTTCTGTATTCCGTGCTATTTACCTTTCTAAATCCTCGGACGCCACTAGGTTTCAAGTTCAGGCCTTGCGATAAAACCAGCCTTTTGGAGATTGATGTCAAATTCACGTCGGGGCTTTGGAAACTGTGTTTGGTATATGCTATTTGTATACATATATAATTATTGTCTCTCAAGTGTCCATTCGTGCAATCTGTGCGGTTTTTGTTTAATAGGCTAATCAGGATTCTGAGATGCCAATAGGCCTAATGCGTATTCGTTACAAATCTTTGTTCGAGTTTCGTCTATATTGCAAATATTTAAAGAATTGGGGTCTAATTAATTTTATTGATGCGATGTTGTTGTTTTTTTACGATTGTCATGGCTGATTTAAAAGATTAGTTGTTTATGCTTTGTCATGTTGTAGCCTACAATTCCCTTAAATGTATCTTAATCATAATAATGAATTGTAAACAGACGCGGTGTATGGACTACATGGAAATGCGTTGTGTTGCGTTATATTACGCAAGGTCATCGTACAGTAGGCCTGCAGTTCGTCGTGTTTAGCTGCACAAACCAGTTTTTCATGAATTATGCCGTGCTATAGGACAGATAGCTTGAAAGATGAAGCATCTTTATAAAAATATATAGGCTAGCAAACGTTCATTCTTCTATGTGATGTTTATAGTGGCTAATAAACGTTAATGCAATAACTAAAAGTAATTATTATTATTATGTATATGTAATATGTATTTCTATGTTAAGTTAGGAATATTTCAGGTTAAATACACAAGTTATCCCATATTATTAATATCTAAGCTGTGCTGGTGAGTCTCCTTTTTTTCTGTTAAATCGAAAGCGAACATATGCCTTTACCTTAATGTAGGCTACTTGCAGTGTACATCCAGTAGGATATCATAAATAACTAACTAGTATGCAATATGTTGCGAGAGTTTATTAGGGGGCTTGTGCATAGGTCTGATAACCTCAATACACAAGGGGGCGAAAGACGAACATTAGGTTAGCTATCTATGCGTCTAACCTGTTTATCTGAAATTATATTAGCTAACATAGAATTGAAAACAGCGCGCTAATTCATGTTACTTTAAGCTGGTAAGCAGACTGGTTTTAGAGGGGATTTGGCCACATTTCCTGGCTGCCAGACTTGTCTTGTCTTGTCTTGTCTGGTTTAGGCTGGGAGACCAGCTGGAATGACCTGCTAAAACCAGCCTAGCCAGGCTGGGAAACCAGCTAAGACCAGCTACTTCCAGCCTAAACCAGCTAAGACCAAGCTGGTCGGAGCTGGTTTTTTTTTTTTTTTTAATTGATTTTGAGTTAAGAATTAGCATTACGCAACAGCGTGTGTTTAATATTGACGTGTTATTAATACTGGGGGCATTGAGGAAATATGAATAATTTCCACTTTGCTGTGTTGATGTTTTTTTTTCTTCTCCACAGCACTTTATGAAGACACTTTGGTTAAAAAGGGGAAATAGGCTATAGCTTGCTGAATGCTTATGCAAAAGAATTATTAAATATTGTTTTGGTTTGTAATGGAATAAGTGGTAAGCTTGAAGTTTGCTTTGCTTTCCTTCATCAGTGGATACTGAAAAATGATTGCTATGTTTTCTTAGGCGTGCACTTCTGTTTTATCAATGTCTGCTGCAAAGATACATTTATACAATGTAAAGCTCGAAATTTGCTTATTACAACGATGCCATGGTCATTGGTTCCATTCCCAGAGAATGCATGAGATGATAAAAAGGTATGCATTGAATGCAACACCAGTCAGTTTAGATAATAGTGTTCACCGAATGTATAATGCATCTATGAGTGGTTTATTAAATTAATCATAAGATCAATAGAGTACCTGCATTGAACAGTTTTCGTTTTATAGAACATATTCAAATCTACTATGGTTTAGTATGGCATATAGTATGGTAGAGCAATTATTGTGTATTCACAGACTATTTATACAGCAAAAACTGTGAAACATAATCTTTGAGTAAATGTTAAGGTATGTTATTGCAGCTCAACTGCAAGTTGTTGCATGTCTAGCGCCATATTGCTGTGCTTATATTTTTGTTCCCTGGGAGTCTAACCCATGACCTTGACATTCTAGTGCCATATGCTGCCAGCTGAGCTTAAAGCATGTTGCTATATAACCTTCAGCTAGATTTGTGCCGTTTTGGGTTTTATTGACTTGCATTTTAAAGGAATAGGCCTACAGCACATTTTAAATATGAAAGTTTTAATCAGGAATACTACTACAATTTTAGATGTTAAGATAAATGGTGTAGTTGTTGTCCTCAATGCAAAATCTATTATGTTTTATCTTACAGTTTTACTATCATTTTAATTGGGGATCTATTTTCAACAATGTGGTTAGGATTTTCCACAATGTAAAATTTTAATTTCTTAGTGGACAATCTTTTTGGCTTTTAAAAATGTTGTAAAGTAAGAAAGGAATTTTCGAAGCTTGGCAGTTATGAGCCCCTCCCCCAGTGAACGCCTTCGAAGCTGGCATAAAAAGACGAAGACAAGAGGCCATTCTGTTTGAATGAAAGTCAGTGGTGCAAAGGTCTCAGCACGCTCATTACTTAAAAGGGATAGTTCCCCAAAATAAAAATTGTGTTATTTATTAACCCTTATTTAGCATAAATACACGTTGTACACAAATACTCACTAAATCTGTTTGTCTTCTTGAAAACGAATAGCAGGGCAAGGGCATTAAATTGCTAAAATGCACCATGTGGTAGTCTGACTATTGGAAACACTGCTTCAAAATATCTTGCAATGTGACATGCTACTCCATTAAAATAAATAAATAAAAGTAATTTAAACAGACGTTTTTAACTTTGTTTTTGCCATAATTAAACTGGCATGGCTTTAAAAACTGCATTACTATGAAACAGCATTTATGATGATTAAATATTTACAGTTTTTCAATTTAATTTCATTAATTAAATACAAATTTCAATAATTAAAGACAGCATATCACACAGCAAGACACTTGAAATCACCTACAAACATGAAAAACATTTATTTACAAAAATTTTATGTGAACGTGGTTAATTAACTCATTGTTTTGCTTTTTCTTTGTTTGTTGGTTTTTCCATTATGTGCTACTTGCCAATAGCTTGCAGAACTTTGTCTCTACGTTGTAGTTGCTGTTTAAGCTTCTCAGTGTGATTACTCTTGTAAATGATTATACAGACCGCTCCTAATGGCTTTTAGACGGCATTGTCAACTGGCAGCTGTTACTTTTCTCAGCGCTGACACGGAAGAGCGCATCAATTTGTGATTTTCAGATGAGGGTTTTAAAGAATAATTTTATAGACGCATGCGCAGGGTCTTTATTAGAGCTTTGTTAGTGTAGCTAGCAGATTTAAATAATCAATGTTTTGATGTTTAAATGTCTTAAATATGGCCAAAACCCTCCACTGATATGTATGCTGCTCGGTAGAAATCTTGATACTGAGCCGTAAATCGCCTCCTGGTGGAAGACCCCGACTTCGGCTCGAAAACAACACTTTACGCCACAAGGACGTCAAGTCCGCTCTAGTAGAAAAATGTCAGCGTAACGACAAAAATAATCTCTCTCTCTCTCTAAGAAATTGCTTGACATATAAGTGTACAATGTCGACTTTTCCTGGTTAATCTATAGTGTATTCCTCGAATATCACCGGCAGTTTGATTCTTTACCAAAAGTTTTTCGGTTGATCCACCATTTTTAATCTCCATCTAAACGTATAGCATTATAGGAGGAATATCCTCCGTGGTGTGGAGCACACATACAAAACAGCTTCTTTATATAGAAGAGTATTTTTCTTACCCTAATTAGTTGACTGCCCGTCACAATGTAAGTCGTATATAATGCGTTATCCACCGCTTCGGCTCTCAGTAGTTTCTTAACGCGTACAGATCTCTATCAAGATTGTTTTATTATTTAAAAATATCCATTACAGCTGTTTTAATCCGTCTAAATGGCTAAACAAACCGACAAATGAAGTAAACCTCTTATTATATAATTCAACTGAAGAAAAATATCGTCGTCTGTATATGTTATAAAGCGCCACTGTATCATCCAGTTTCAATTTTAATATCGCAGCTAAGACAATCGCAGACCAGTTTCCGCATTCTGCTCGTCCGCGCTCTCGCGAGATTTCATTTAAAACTCAAGGATGAAACTACTCGTTTATTTGGAATGAGATCGTTTTGTGGATTTGGATCCTGTCTTACATATTCCTCACCAGATTTCTGAAATGGTTTCTGTTTTATAGGCATACTAGTAAAATACATCAACGTGTAACACATAGCCTACTATGTTATTTTAATACTGATACAGAAATTATATTTATATTTAAAAAATATATATATTTATTTCTATTTAATATTTAAGGTACAGATGCATGTAGATGTGCATTAAAATGCAATGTTTTGTTTAAACATATTTAACATGTATTCTATATTTTTTGTACGTTTATATTTACATTTGTTTCTTTTTTAGCTATCAGTGTATATTTACTCATATACTAAATTTAGTTTCTACTAAATGTGGGGCTTGTGTATAGTTCTACATAGAAAATACTTAGATGACATGAAGGTTATGATTTCAGCTGAAGAATATTATTGGATTTTTTTTTATTTTTTATAATATTTTATTTGTTTCTATTTGTTCTCCAGGTGTGATTGGTGTCGATGCAGATGCAGTGGAGGTACGCGAATCGATGGAAGGAGATCCTATCATTCTAGACACCAAGTGTATTACCAAGCTACAGAAAGATGATGTGATAGAGTGGAAGTTTGGATCTAATGTCATAGCTACGATCAAGGCCAATAATCCCCTATTATATGACACTGAGGATGCAAAATTCAAAGACAAGCTACAAATAAACGATCAAACTGGGGATCTCACCATCAGAAACACCAGGACCAAACACTCTGGGCTTTATGAGGTGAAGATCACCAATATCACTACCACGACATACAGGAGATTTAGAGTTACTGTCCTTGGTAAGTAGTCAATGTTAATGTGAAAACAAATAGTAGTTAAACTGTTATAGTTTTTCTTACTGAAATCTAAGTTTTATATCTAAATAAATACTTAGATACCCAAATTAAACTGTATTTTATGGCAAAGAGTAACACATTTTTATATTAATTATTTTTTATAAATTTAACTACAGTGTTTTAGTCATACAGAATGCTTCTTTTAATTAAAAAAAAACAAAACAATCATCAGATAATACAGAATGTTTCTTTTTTTAATTTAACTTGTTTGAATCCTTATGTTTGGATAATTCAAACTCAACTTGTTTCCTTAAATTTAAATAAAATGTATTCATTTTATGATTTTTTTATTTTTTATTATAACATAATTTCTGCAAAGAATATTATTGTTTTGGGATAGAAAGCATATGCACTGATGATTTTAAATATGGAAATCAGCGTCTATATTTGTGCCTTACCATATAACAGATATTTAATGCCAATATTGAAATAAATATTTGAATTTATTATTAATTATTATTGTTAAATAATACTGTGTAATATAATTGTATATTCAGTTATATTATTTAATATAATATAATATAATATAATATTAGTAATGTTTTTGCAATATTTATTTTTTGTTTTTTAAAAACAAAATGTAATAATTGAATATTACAGCGCTTATTTCTGTGCTTTTTTCTACATATATTTTAGATCCAATTCCTACAAAAGTTTCAGTAATGGCTGGAGAGTCTGCCATTTTACAGCATAATATTGCCGATATACACATTTATGATTTGATACAGTGGACGTCTGAAGACGGAACGACTCCCATAGCTCAAATCAACAAACAAAACAGTAACAATCCCTCATATGATAAAACTAATGAGAGATTCAAAGACAGACTGAAGCTGGATCAGACTGGATCTCTGACCATCACCGACACCAGAACCAATGACTCTGGACTTTATAAACTAAAGGTGAAAGGAACAAACATAGGGATCAAATACAGGATGTTTCGTGTTACGGTTGATGGTGAGTAGATCAACCTTCTCAAAATGTTGTTTGCTTATGTTAGTCATTTTGATTTTTGTAAGTAATAACTTGCATGGAGAAACCCCGAACCGTGTAACTGATTGAAGATTCATATAAACGCAAAATGCTTGTCACAGGATTTATTTTTAAGCTGACTCTCTCTCTTTATCTATTACAGAACCTGGTCTGTCCACAATCATTGTAGTGCTGATATGTCTAGCTGTTATTGCATTGATCTCAGCGGTGGTTTGTATTTGCTGTCGGAGAAGATGTCGACAAGGCTAGTATTAACTATGCATGCATGGCCAGTATTTACAAAAGTAAGCATTTTTACATGGGTACAATTTCACATTTTGGCTATAGAAGGATTACCTTCCCTTTTCCAAATGCACTTTATACTGTCTTTTATTACTCTTTCTGTTCTTTCTTTCAGGTGAAGATAAAGGGAATGAGGTACAGGATCCATTGAAAGGAGAACAATAATTCAGTGCCTCTGTAACATAAGCTGTGGATGAAATCTAACTATGTGCTGCTGAGAGAATATGCTTACATGTGTTGTACATTCGCTGGAAGAGTTTGCACTACATTCTGATCAATGATCCTATTACTTTATGGTACATGTATGTATAATTATGCTATATTGTACCTGTTATTGATAGATATAATCATGGTGGCCGATGGGAGCTTTATAAGTTTTAGGTGGACATCTTTAAGATCACCTGACATCAGCAGGTGTAATAAAAAAAAAAAAAAACGTGATTGATTTATGCTTTAAAGGGAATTGCAAAAGACTTTCGACATAAGGGATGAGCTTGTTTTTGTGGTAAAAATCTGCACATTTTGTTTTTTGTGCCTTTTTAGTTTGAAATGTTTTTTAAGATTTTACTGTTACTGTGATGCTATGTTTACAGATTATCATTTGGGTGTTAAATGTTTCCCGTTGTGTAGGCCCACATTTATAGGCCTTTTTTTAATCATTGAGATTCATAAGTAATAT
This sequence comes from Enteromius radiatus, assembly GCA_032357445.1. Lineage (NCBI taxonomy): Eukaryota > Metazoa > Chordata > Actinopteri > Cypriniformes > Cyprinidae > Enteromius > Enteromius radiatus. The sequence continues at coordinate 2,377,519 of JAUCMS010000049.1, forward strand.
GAATGCCAAAGTTATTGCACTTATCGTAAATTTTAGTTACCTTTTGTATTTTTTCCCCCTTTTTATGTTGTTAGGCTGCTGGGTTTTCATTGAAAATGTATGCCTTTTTTTGTATATTAGGAAATATTTGGAAAAATAAAGAAGGAACATATATGCAGCAGAATTATTCACAATTTATTCTCTGACGTTTTTAAATCATCTAATTAACATGATTTTAGTGGATTCAGGGAAAAAAAGTTCATTAACATGGGTTAGTTACTAATTTAATGTAACGTATGCATGTTCTTTATGTTCTATTGTGTCTTGCGTTTGCTGTTTTCTAAGTGTTTAAAATTCTCAGAACATTTTGAAAAATAACCGTCATTTTCTGAACAAACAACGAACAATCTGTTGGCCAAAGGCATGTGCAAGAGGAAGAGGTACTAGGTGGTCGATGGTCCCATTCCTGTTGTGTTCACACATGATTGAAAACCTTTAGAAGACTGGTAAGGTAGATACAAAACCACCTTAACCAGATTTAATAGTACTAGACACTAGGCGGCGCTGTAAACCATAACAGAACAAGGTGTTATTCAGCGTCTTTTCCCATCAAAAGCAAACGCACTGGTTTTTCTTTCAACCCAGACATAATTATGATAAAAAAAACATGAATCTCAGTCTCTGTTTCGGTCTTAAATCGGCTTTTTAGTTTGTGATTCTCTGCCGCTCAGATTTGCAGGATACACGCCCATTATCAAACGACCAGTCTTATCAGATGTATTGATATACTCGCCGTAGTAAACTCTCATCAAATTTTACTCAGGTGTGCACAAATATGAAAACCATAATTGTGCCTCTTTTCTGCTTGTTCTTCGCTAACGGTAAGTTGTGGAATTCTGTTGATTTTGGTCGCTTTCGCTTCGTTGGAAACAGGAAGTAGGGTGCATATGTTTACATTTAAAATAATTTTGAAGGATTCTGCAGCAGTAGTAACTCATGTAGACACCTTGAAATGCTTTGATTTTAGAGGGACTGTTCCATATGCATCGACGCAACATATTTAGTTTCCTGAGCTACCGCATGTGCTTTGCATGTCAGCTTGCGTATGTTTACGTCTCAGCGTCGTGACGTTGCTGTATTTGAATAAACCATTAAACTATTTGTTAGTGGGCAAACACCTTTAATTATATACTTTATTAACATAAAAAACAACAAATCCAGTTGTTTATAAAAGTAACTCATTCATGTAGAATTGATCAAATTCGGATTCTGTATTTTCTTTAAATATATATGGTTAAGTTAGTTTTATTTAGGTCTGTTTGAGCATATCACATCTAGTTAGATAGAATTCAGCGAATGTTTACTCTATGTGTTTGCTGTATGTATAAATTAACTGTGTTTGTTCTTCAGGTGTGTTTGGTTTTGAGACAGATGGCGTGAAGTCAATATCAGTGATGGAGGGAGATTCCGTCACTCTACAAACTTGTCTTAATCAAATACAAAAATATGACAAAATACTGTGGAAATTTGAAAACACTTTCATAGCTCAACTGAGCAAGGATTCCATAACATTTTTTACAAAAGATGGTAATGATGGGAGATTTAGAGATAGACTGGATTTAAACATTGAATCTGGGTCTCTGACCATTAGGAACATCAGAACTAACCACTCCGGATTTTATGAAGTGGACATGATCGGCAGGAGCGGCTCCTCAAACAGGAGATTTAATATAACTGTAATTGGTGAGTAGTGCATTGCTGATTGTATTCATCAGAAACTAAACTAGTTTCTACTGAACTAGTTGTGGAATTAACACATTGATTAAAAAGCTGAAAATTAATACACAGTTGTGAAAAGGGTGTCACACCGGTGTGATCAGGCTTGGCTGGTCCCTGGAGTGTACGATCACACCGGTGTGATTAGAACGTTCAGTGCATCACGTCATCAACTGCTGAATTCAAATCTGCTCTGGCGCTTTTGCTGGTGCTGAGCCAGATCGGCTATTTATCGGCTATATAAATACGCAGTGTTTTCAACCATATACATATAATTGTAAGTTTCATATATTTAAAAACCACATAAGTACTAGCAAAACCATACATTTATAGTTTATAAAATACTTATTAATTCCCAGCTAACAAAATTGCGTAACTGTTACGTAACTGCAACGTAATCTGGTGACCAAAGTTTCGTCGTAGAGACGTAA
>JAUCMS010000049.1:2380158-2391004 GCA_032357445.1 Enteromius radiatus
ATATGCCGTTGTGGTTACGTTGCCAATTGGTAAGTCATGAAATTACCAAAAATGACAAATATGTTACGTAACTGTTATGTTGTGTGTTAGCTGGGTTATTTATTAATAGCATATACAGATTGTGTATGTTAACGTTAACTATGAAGTTTACTCTGCTCTTCTCCCAGTTTACCGGAGACTTACTTTAACGTGTTTCGGGAGGAAAGGATGAATTTGCGTGTTGTAAATCCCCACAGCTCGGATTCAGCGCAAACTAACATGGCGGCGCCCATCTTCCAGTATAGATCAGCTAACACAGTCATTATAAAAGTGTTTAAACTGCCAAATACATTTACTTGCACAGATAACATATTTCATAACATAAGCAGTATGTTTGTGAATATTAATAAATAAAAAAGGAAAAACGAAATAAAAACTATCAACGTGTCAGCGCAATTGCGACTGCGGTGCGTGGCATGAAACGTCGCCATGGAAACAATAAGGCTAAACATTCTAAAATAACGGTCGCCTAAAAAAATTGAGAAATTTGAAAACACTTTCATAGCTCAACTCAATAAGGATTCCATAACATTTTTTTTTACAAAAGATGGTAATGATGGGAGATTTAGAGAAAGACTGGATTTAAACATTGAATCTGGGTCTCTGACCATTAGGAACATCAGAACTAACCACTCCGGATTTTATGAAGTAGAATATTTTAAACTCAAATATTTTAAACTCAAAAACTAGAATATTTTGAACTCACGTGTAAAAGGGTTAAATGTAAACTCAGAACACAAATAGATTAATTAAAACAGCATTTATTCATAATATGTGTCACTAAAATCACACCCAGATAGCTGAGAAATTTTAAATATCACAACATGACCAAAAAATAAAAATAAACAACAAAAAACATTTAAAGGATAAATAGCAGCTGCAAACAATTAAGGGAAGTTTTGGGTTTAACCAAATAGCTACAAATTTTCTCTTTACATTGAAACTCTGTGGTGAAGATTTAATCGGTGTGTAAAAGAAGTTCCCAACACGATCAGCTTTTCTTGAAATGAGTCCCTTGGGTTGTGCAGTTCATTGCCTCTGTTTGGCCTTAAAACTCTCTCTCTTTGTTGTCACATGATTTTCCAGCCCCCTCCCTTAATAGGAGTCCCACAGTTTGGGGGACCACGTTAGGTGGTCTGGTTCCTATATATTACTATAAAGTATGCAAATAAAACTGAGGAAAGTTGTCACATGTTTTGTATATTAAACTTTTTTTTTTTACCTTTGTTAATTATAATAGCTACTGTTTGTCTAAAAAAAGTGAAACCTTTTAAGTGGTTATTAATTGTTTCTCTGCTAAAATATTTTTTTATATTAAATATATGTTTGTCAAGTTTAGACTTGTATTTGGTATTTAAATTTTTAAATGTAGCCATTGTTTTCATGTCAATTGTATGCCCCATTGGATATAAATTAGTCATGGTGTAAATAATCAACTGTAAAACTCTTGCAGGTGTGTTTGATCCAGATGCAGATAAACTAAAGCCTGTATCATCAGAGGAGGGGAAATCTGTTACGCTAAATACTGATTTTAGAGTACAGAAAGATGATCTGATGCTGTGGAAGTTTGGACGAGCCCCCAAAGGCTGCGTATATAATCCCCTTCATCACGTCCCGTGTCAAAGTGATGTGACTGGCATCGCTAAACTTGATGGAGAAACCCGTGAGGTCTCATATGATGCCGGTGACAATGACATGTTTAATAAGAGACTGAAAATGGACAAACTGACCGGATCTCTGACCATCACAGACATCAGATCTGAACACTCTGGGTTTTATATACTACAGATCAGTAATAACACTGGGACCAGATACAGGAGATTCAACGTTACTGTTAGTGGTGAGTATCACAGGCAATTTAGATTTATGTTTTTATATTGTTATTTTACTATTGTATAGTGTAAAGGTATTATTTGTGCCAATGAGGTAGTTTTCAACATTGTGCTAATTTGCTAAAAAATTTTTGCAGCTGTTACGAAATCCCACTCGCATGAAGTTTGGAAGTCAATCGCTATAGTATCTATGTTGATCGTGACGGTTGGGTGTTTGGCTGTGGGCTTTAAAAACTGGCACAACAAGAATTGTAAGTAACAGAAATGTATTTAAAATATGTTTCTTAGGTGTAATTTGAGAGGGTTTATGTGGTTTTACCTTCATTTCTAGCTTTGCTCAGGAAACTGAGGTTGTGTAACTGCTGTAAATCTACAGGGGCACGGGATCCGGGTGAGTGCTTCCTTCAGATAATACCGAGCTTCCTGTGCTTAAGTGTGAACATGATTGATAGTGTAAATAGACTTTTCTTTATTTCTTATTGACAAAATGTTGTTTATTTGAATTTTGGCCTTGTTTGACCAATGTTTCTTGATAAAAAACAGAATTATTACCACAAAGAGTGATAGAGGGGAATAGAGTCACTCTCAACACTGATAAAACTGAACTACAGAGAGACAGTGTGATAGAGTGGAAGTTTGGAGGCAGTGTCATAGCAAAAATCAGCAGAGAAGCCAATAAGATCTGTCAGAAGACTTACGATGGTGCTGATGGGAGGTTCAGAGACAGACTGGAGCTGGACTGTAAGACTGGATCTCTGACTATCGGGAACACCAGAATCGCAGATTCTGGAGATTATCAACTACAGATTTCCACTAATGGAGAAATGGAACTATACAGAAAATTCAATGTTTCTGTCATTGGTGAGTATAGCTCACATTTACTTCATTGCTAAGATGCACTTTAGAAATGTTGACCTCTTCACTTTAATGTCTCTTGACATCTCCAATGATTATTCTGTGCTTTCTTATAGATTCCAGTCAAAACATGCCAAGTGTGTCAGTTGAGTCTCCTTTGATGAGTAAGGAGAGTTGTAGCACGTCTAATATAGAATTGGTATAATGCTGTCAAGATGGAAGAGAAACATATCGTATATGCTGTTATTTGCCTCTAAAAAAACATGTCACAGTCATAAATGATCAAGAAGTGACCTTGTGAGAACTGTTATGTACTGTATGCATTATATTGTGTTTCTTTGACGAATGTATTTATTTATGACAATATCCACTATATAAAGTGCAACTAGTGAATGTGAATTTTGTGTTTTTGTACATATCCTTGAGTCTGTGCTGTGTTTACAGACATGCTTTTGCTGAAATAATCCATTTTATTTACTTGTGTCTAACACTGTAATTTACAAAGTGATATACCTCTTCTGTGAGTGTATAACTCACTTAAACGTATCTATAATGTATTTTGTATGACTGCTTAGCCAAATAATAATAGACACTATATACAGCTTATCACTCTTATTATGTAACACTAAAAATAAAGCTTAATTAATTAAAGTTGCTTAATTTATTTTTGAACATTTGTTCCTCAGTAAATAAATAGACTTAATTTTACATTTCTCTTATTTTTGTTGTTGTGTATGTGTGTATATATATATATTTTTTTTTCTCATGTGTTGTGTAGACTCAAAACTCATAAAAAATGCAATTTAAATGTAGTTTTGAAACAAATTCGCTGCTGGTCTATATGCTCTTACTGGGAATGATGGGTTTGTTTGTTCTTTGTTTTTACTTTCCACAAATACATTTACCAAATAAGTATAATATAAATAAAATGCAATGTGCAGATGATCTTGCATCTTTGTGTCGGTTTGTTGATTGATATTCATAAACGTGTGTATATGTGTGTGTGTTTATGAAGATTTTTGACTTGAGACGCTGAAATTGTATGACGTCAGAAAGTACTATACTCTTATTCGCAGAAGCCACGTGACCTGGTAGGTTTGTCTCGAGTCTCTCATCAGTACCTTGAATCATTGCGATTGTTCAGTTGGTCAGAAACGGCATTAAAATGCGGAAGCATCCTCTCCTTTTGTGGGTTCTATTATTTGTACACGGTGAGTCAGTTTAATATTAATAAATTCTGCACTTTCGGTTTCACTAGGCAATACACTGAAAACAAATAATAGCCTAAACGTTTATTATTTTATATCTCCAGTGTTTCCTAGTATTTTTATCGATTTATACGTAGGCTATCAGATGTTGTGATGCGTTGGTTGCACTGTAAACAATGACACAGCGTATTGTTGGGTTAATTAACTTAGGCACGTGTGTGTTTAGTAGTGAAAACTAGTCTAGAAAAATATTCTGCGCAACACTATAACACATTAAAACTCACAACTCCACAAACGCAAAATATCCCTGCCAGAGATCGGGCATAAAGATCAAATATTCATTAATAAAGCTGTTGTGTATGTGAATGAACTTGGTACTGTTAGGCGTGATAATCCTGTTTATTGCGTCCATAAACCGGAAATTGTAAACACGCCCTTGATATGAACTACAATTTATTTGTAATTATCGTTTTTGCCTTGAAATGCTTTGTTGTAACAATAGGGAAGTGGATCTGAATTACTATGGTAATCAGAGATGGGCAGTATTTTAATTTGAAATACATATTTAATTAATAAATAGGTAGCCTAGCTTATTTTGTACTTTGTATTTTGCTGAATAATACAAATTAAATGTGATTCGTAATTAAATACTTTGAGAGACAGTATTTTGTATAGTATCATTAAAATATAGCCTAAACTATCAGAAATTGTTCACTGAATGCTATTACTGGACAGAAGAAAAAGCTGCACTTTACGCTGTAAAAAGATTTGCTTTAATTATGCAGCTGGATGCCTATAAATGTATATTTATCAAATTTATTGGCAACAGTTTGTTCAAAGATAAATGAACATTAAACAATAATAAGTCTGTATCTTTACAGAATAACATTTTGGGAACAAGAAATCCTCCTCAACCCGTTTTCTGATATTGGTTCCCAAAAAATGCTTGCTTGAGGTTGTTATTTTATTATTTTTTTTCTGTAAAGTTAAAGACTTTTTAATGTTTAATGTTCGTTTGTCTCTGAACAAACTGTTGCCCATAAATAACATGCATTTAAATCTACAGTAAGTTACTGGCATCCCACTGCCAGTAATACTGTAATTTCTACAGGAATGTTTTACAGTGTACATGCCAGCTGACATGTGATAGCTTGCTTGGCAAAAGCTACAATACTTGTTTTTGTATACAAACTGAAATTCTACTGAACATTAAATTAAAATAAATATAACTGCCACTGTCTGAACAGCATGAAAGTAACCTGTAGACTAATTATTATGTGAATGAAGGGCGGCTTTGCTGACATTATGTGTGATTTTAATGAACCTCATCTGTCGACATGAGTCAGTAAATCCCACTGGCTGTTGCTCGCTGTTACGTCTACTATGGAGTCTGTGCAAGATGGCTGACCACAGCTGTTGCTAAAAACAAGGCTTTCTAAATTCTACATAATTTTTCTAATTTTAACTGTTGACACTGAAATAGCCATTCTACGAGTACGATTAGGTGGCATGACATTACAGTTTCACAGGACTGCTAAACTTTTTACATGTTTATAAAGAAGCGATGAAGAGACATGAAAAAATATTGTAGAAATGCTTGATGGTATTTCAGTAAGCAGAAATTAGAAGAAATATGGATCTATATACTCTATATACTGTCTAGTGGTAGGTTTAAAGAATATGTTGTTTATAAGTTGTTCAAGGAGTGGAAAGCACACTTGTTTACTTGTAAATATTGTTTGTATTTTCAAATTACAAATTACTTATATTTTATTTAAACATGTAAATTGTGACAAAATACATTTCCCATACAAGTGTATTTGATGAGCAAGTATTTGTTAAAAAAAATTAAAAATGCAATTATGCCCATCTCTGGTGGTAATCAAAATGACTTCTTTACTTCTTTAAAATAATTATTTTAATTATTTTTTTTAATTACTTATTATTTTTATTGTATTGTAAATGCCTTGTTTGTGTTTGCAGAATATTGAAGCATTAAAGTTTTGTTTTATTTTTATTTTTTTTTTATTATTATTTTTTTGTGCATATTTAACAGTCTGTCACTTCTGCCGCTGCTTACTTTAAATTGTTTGAGAATTGAATGCCGTAGATATAAATATTTATTTTGGCACATATTCTTACTCAACATTACTGTGTAAGTTTAATCTAGCTTTTTGCAACACCTGTTTCTCCTTGTTCTTCAGGTGCGTTTGGTTCTGATGAAGCATTGGTGTCAGTGTCAGTGATGAAGGGAGATTCTGTCACTTTACACACTAATGTTTCTGAAATACAGAGCGATGATATAATGTGGATGAGTGAAGATGGCGTTATTATTGCTAAAATTGAAAACAAGAAAATCTCAGAAAAGTATGTTCCCGAAAGGAAATTCGAAGGCAGACTGGAACTGGACCATAAAACTGGATCTCTCACCATCAAAAACATCACATCTCAACATAAAGGAATTTATTTACTAGAAATTGAGGGTCGACCAAAAAAATTCAATGTTACTGTTCATGGTAAGTAAACCGAGTTTTTATATGTGTTATTTGAAAAGATAACATGTTTTACTTTGAAGGGTAAACTATTTATATTTTGCCTTAAATAAAAATACAACGGACAAAGAAGTGAAACCAATAAATTACCGTTTTATTTTTTTAGATTAAATTACTATTCTGTTTATTTACTATTTTTCATACTTTTATGTATTTTAATGGTACATTACATTGCATTTTATTTCTTTGTTATTCATTTAACATTTATGTGTCATGCTAAATTAAAATAGGATGAGATAAAATCCCAGGAAGAGCATATATCACTACTTTATACTCACAGTTATTAATAGCACAGATCTACACGTATAGGATTTTTCATTATTTTGATCCATTTGTTTATTGTAATGGCTATATGTGAAAAATAAAACCATTAAATTAAGTGGAATTGTACTGTTTTTGGTTTTTGTAAATTAAAAAAAAAAATTGATGGACTGATTATATATTTTATTTATTTATTTATTTATTATTTTTTTTTGCCTGCAGTAATCAATCTCTGTTTTAAACTGCTCCTGTTTGTTCTCCTTTGTGTGTTGTTGAGACAGATGTTGTGGAGTCAGTATCGGTGATGGAGGGAGATTCTGTCACTTTACACACTGGTGTTAAAATACAGAGAGATGATCAGATACTGTGGAAGTTTAAAGATCAAGTCATCCGCACTGATCGCTTAACCTGTTAGCAGTCACCCCTCTAACTGAGCTCATACCCAATCATGATCTACACAAACTAAAAAGGTTGCAGTTTATTAACCACTTAGCCTACATGCATAACTGTGGTCTCTTTAAAATGATGACAGTTATGAGTTTACTGTTCCGAATTCAGAATTCATTATAGTGTTATAGAAAAAAGAATAAAAGAAGTCTAAATGTATTGGAGCATAATGATGTACTAATTTTGAATAAATAAATATATAGAAATAACTATACAAAACTGTTCTAGAGCAGCTGAAAAAGCAATTATGTGAAAGCCACAAGTCTGGCAAATATATAAGTAAAATTGCAAGAGGTTACCATTCAAAATTAGATTAATGTTAGCTTTTTTATGTCATTTGGAAGGTACATGTGAAAAAGGCATTCGGAGTGATTAATATGACAAAACATGCTCTGCCTGTTTTTCTGCAATCTTCCACATCCTTATTCTACTGGGTTTAGGCATTTTTCACATCTATGCCTGCAATTTATTGTTAAAATAGCACTGTGCACCAAACCGTATACCAATATGTATTAATATATTGAAGTAAGTAATCAGCAATATTTTGTCTTACAACAATATAAACACAAAAAATTAACATTTTTTTTTGTCAAAATCATACATGGTGATTCCTGCCGAAGTCATTCAAAGATTGATTTCCCTATGTGACTTTATGGTGCCTTAAAAATATTGAGTGACCTGACACAGCACCTTGGCTAAACCAATGAAGTGAGTTTGAGGGAACTTTTCTTTTTTTTGTTTTCAGCCAATAAAAAAGTGAGGAAAAACGTTTGGAAACCTGTTAGAAAACAGCCATTGCGTTTTGCTATTTTTTGTTAACTTATTTTTGCTACATTAGTGATGCGTGTATTAGACAAAGCAAACACTAAGATACCTAAATGCAGGTATTTTAACTGCAAAATGTATATGCTTGGAAATATACATATGACTAAAACCCAAATACAAACAATCTATAAAATCTCTGTGATTATCTATTCATTGGCTGCATTTTGCATCCATCTGAACTGTATTAGCTGTAAACTGGCTGCCTGTGTGCAGTAAATATTTTAGTTCAGGTACATTTGGACGTCGCAACAGCCGGTGGCGCTGTTGGAATGTTTTGAATGACTGACCAATCAGATCTGCGGAAAGAACACTGGGGGCGGAGTTAATATGTACATAAGACTCTATCAAAGTTGGTAACATAGCAATTTAATATTGAAACACACTTCGGAGTGCATAATTTAAGAAAAGATTTGGCAATAATTATAATTCACTAAGAAGAAATATTATGCAAATAAAACGGAGATCTCAATATTAATACTGAATTATCACTGTTTGAACTAAAAATCAAATTTATTTTGTTTATTTGTAATTTTGCCATGAAAACTACACTGGTGTTAGAATACTTGATTTCATCTAATATTGTCCGTGGACTAAAACAGTGAAGAACTCCCAGTTTAGATGTTCTGTGAAGTGATGGCAAATCCCCATTCAAATTAAAATGAAGTCATCACTATGAGAATACGGTCGTAAATATCGAAACCCGAAACTCTAATCTTTAGAACAATGCATTGTTTGTCATTTTAACTAAAATTGTAATGTTAAAATCATAAAGTAAATGTAAACAAACACTCTGTGGACCCGGAGATGGTATCGAGGAAGTTAATGGATTAAACAGGTCTGTCGAATCGGGATGGAGTAACACTCATCTGAGTAATCAGACCGGAGATCTCACCATCAAAAACATCCAAATTAAACAGTCTGGAGTTTATAAAGTGGAGGTCAACACCATCAGTATGATTTTACACAGGAAATTGAACATTACTGTTGGTGAGTATTTTCTGCAAGATTAGAAATTATTTATGTTATCGAATTTTGACTCTTTAGCAAACCGTTTATTTGCTCAAATGAACACTTAAATGAACGATGAATAAAAAAATCATCTTTATACGTCTGCAGCTAACTTGGACTAAGTCTAATTAGTAGCCAAACAACGTGCCTCAAAGGGACATTTAGACTATGAGAATTCTCCATGAGAACACAGATCCTGTAGTAAATCATCTGCAGTCTTGACGAATAATTAGAGAATAATAATTAAAGGTCTTATAGGCTGCTACTAATCTTGCACGTGCAACCTGTGTTGAAATTTAATGGAATTAGAAACATATTGTTCATAGGCAGCATATAAAAAAATGACCTAAATAAAAAAAAAAAATTGAAATGAAAAGAAAGGACAAATTGTAAAAATGGTTAATGTTCCTGATCATGCCTTGTTGTACAGTCAACAATGGGGGATGAACTCAGCGTTCAAGTTGAGCTTCGGCTTCGAAGGTTCATGAATCGAATGGTAACATATGGAAAGACTTTTATATATATATATATATTTTTTTTTTTTTTTTTCCCAAAGACATTATGTAAACAAAGTGGTGATGTTGATATTCTTCCTAAATAACCAAATTACCATCATCATAAAATCAAGCTGTGATATTAGTTTTCCCTTGTTCTTATTGAGGAACATATAGTTCTTGAAATTTATAGAATCAAAACATTACTTCATTTATTTATTAATTTATCAGTACTCCAAGTTCTGTTAAAACTTTAAGAATTAGTTGCAAAAGCTGAATAATCATTCAAAACCTACTGATTAGTCATCGGAATAATCAATAATCAATCGATTATTCATTCTAACAATTGTTAGATTAATCGATTATCAAAATAATAGTTTGTTGTAGCCCTATTTTGGTTTCTGTTTACAAAACATATAAACATAACATATATGTAATTACAGCCGAAATACTGCTAAAAATTGTATTGGACCATGGGGGTCCTTTGTGTCAAAAAGATCGAGAACTAATGCACATTATGCATTGCGCTGCTGAAATCAAGTGTACTTTTGTACTTAGCAATTTGGCATAGGCCTTGCTGATTGTGTATCTAAAATTTTCCCAAATTAATCAAAATCGAATCCTGTGTTATATGAATTAAATCTGATTAACCCGTTTGTTGTCTATGTGTTTTTTTGTGTGGCAGGTGGTGTGAATAACATAATAGTGAAGGAGCAAGAATCTGTCACTCTAAGCACTAGTCTTAATAAAATACAGGGATATGATCTGATTCTGTGGAAGTTTGAAGACCACGTCATCGCAGAAAACAATGTATTGACCAATAAGTTTTTATTACATGAGAGCAGTTATGAGAGATTCAAAGGCAGACTGCAGCAAAATGAAAAAACTGGATCTCTCATTATCAGTGACTCCAGAACCACAGACTCTGGAGTTTATCATCTAAACATGAGCAGCAGCTCACACTCTTTACAGAGGACCATCAATGTTGCTGTCAGTGGTGAGTAGATCAGACATATTCATTCACATTAATGACTGTCTCTCTTTATCACTACAGTATCAGACCTTCGTTCATGTTATATAGTGCAGATTGTCAAGAGTTTGTAAGACACATATTCACACTAATAAGTGCTTCTCTTTTGTCATTACAGCACTGAGTTTCTCTTTACGTGACATGATAATGATGTTTTGTGGCGGTGGTGCTGTTCTGGTTGTGGTGGCAGCTGCTCTTGTGGTTTACTGCCTCAAGAGAACTAGACGAGAAACCCAAAGGGGTAAGTTTTACTTATAAAGTCTAAATACTGTTTAAAAAAAGTGACATATATGTT
>JAUCMS010000049.1:2432250-2443083 GCA_032357445.1 Enteromius radiatus
TTTCACATAAATTCAACAAAATCCATTCATGTAAATACAACACAACTTAGTTGTGTGGAACCAGGGTGCATGATTACTTAACTAAATTAAGTAAGTTCAAAGAGTCATTTTTTTGAGTGCAGTCAAAAATCCAATAAGCTGGCCGGCTGGACTGAAACAGTGAACAAGCAGGTGCTAGATGTTAACATCTTGAAGAAGCTAACAGATATGCAACGGGATTTGGGCAGACCTGGAGACCTGTGACAGTCATTATATATCTGCGAAATTGGCAGATATTGATCAAAATTGAAAAGTTTTCTATTTTTCTTATTTTCCTTTGCTACCTCTCAACTAGTCTCGCATAGCCAGACCTTCAGACTGATGGCTGAATGTCGAGAATTCATACCCGCTTTCTTTGGCCAAGGCCCGCCCATAAGGCCGTCAAACAACCAATCACAGTTCGTTTTGTTCAGCGTCACGTTTCGGGGCATGGAAATGTCCCCACAACAACAGACCGGCGTACAAGAATTCAGTTAGCATAGCAAATCAAGGAAGTAGAAGAAAACAAGCAAAAAGTCATTGATCTGTTCTTACACGTATAACAACATCTTGATCTTGATAAACGCTCATTGTCACTCAAGTAAACATGAGACCTTTTCTTCCGCTATCACACGTCTGCGCTTTGTTTCCCGGCGGCCCGAAAATAAACGCAACACTCGCACCCCCCGGAAAACCGCTCAAATTCAACCAATTAGATGATGACTTTGACACTGCTGAAGTGTTTCCAGAAAAGTGTACCATATGCTTCAGACGTTCAGCCAACGATCCGTGGGCGTGACGTCTGAGGCTGAGAGTACCTCTCAACTGACCTGTCCTCCCCCCCAATGTCATGTTTGTGTATGGTCAGAGGGGTCCCATTTCAATGCATGTAACAGTGTGACAAATAAAGTCTTCTATGTATCTATCTATTATATATTTCTGTCTTTTTGTTCTTTTTTATGTTAGATGAGCTTGTCCTTATTCATCAGCGACCATTAAAATCAAACCTGAAGAAGAAGCACCAGTCTGTATCTGAAGGAATTGCTAAGCACGGTGACTCCAAGCTACTGAATAACATCTACACTGATCTCTATATGACTTTGGGTTTTAGTAAACAAGTCAATATCCAACATGAGGTAAGACAAGTTCAGGCTGCTGACAGGCGACATGAACAAGAAGAGATTCCAGTTGAATGCAAAAATTTGTTTGAAGCACTTGAACAAGGCGAGGAGATCAGAACTGTACTGACAAAAGGAGTTGCTGGGATCGGAAAATCCATCTCTGTGCAGAAATTTATTGTGGATTGGGCTGACGGTAAAGAAAATGAGGATATTACTTTCATATTCCCTCTTGCATTTAGAGAGATGAACTTAAAGGAGAATGAAAAACAAAGCTTGACAAGTCTTATACGTCAGTTTTTCCCAGAGATAAAAGGACTGAACCTTGCAAGAAGTGATAAATTTAAATTACTGTTCATTCTTGATGGTTTGGACGAATGCCGTCTTCCTCTAAAATTTGATGATAATGAGACTTGCCGTGATGTATCGTTACCAGTCTCTCTGGATGTTCTCCTGACAAACCTTATAAAGGGAAATCTGCTTCCTTCTGCTCTCATCTGGATCACCACCAGACCAGCAGCTGCCATTAAAATCCCTCCCGAATGTATTGACCGTGTGACAGAAGTACAAGGATTCAATGATGAACAAAAGAAGGAGGAGTACTTCAGAAAAAGATTCACAGATGTGGATCTGGCAAACGAAATTATTGATAATGTTAAGCAATCAAAGAGTCTCTTTATCATGTGCTACATCCCAGTCTTCTGCTGGATTTCAGCCACTGTTCTCCAGAACATTTTGGAGGAGAAAAGAAATAATGATCTGAAAATCAATCAGGCTGACAACAACTCCAAAACACTGCAGGAATCAAATACTGAAGACACTCCCAAGACTCTGACACAGATGTACACACACTTTCTCCGCTTTCAGATCCTGCAGAGCCTTCGAAAGTATGATGGAAAATACACACCAGATGTTTCCTGGGATAAAGATGCCATGCTTTCACTAGGAAAACTGGCATTTCATCAGCTGCAAAGAAACAATCTGCTCTTTTATGACACAGATTTGGAATCATGTGGTATTGATGCAGATAAAGCATCAGTGTATTCAGGCATGTGTACCCAGATCTTTAAGGAGGAAAGAGGAATAATTCTTGGCACAACATTCTGCTTCGTTCACTTGAGCATTCAAGAGTTTATCGCAGCCCTTTATGCTCATCTGTTTCTAGACATCAACAAGAAAAGTGTGTTTGATCAAGACACTACAGAACAGGTCAACAGAAATGGAACCATGTTTGATTTGCTCAAGACTGCAGTGGACAAGGCACTTGAGAGTGAAACTGGACACCTGGACCTTTTCCTTCGCTTCCTTCTTGGTCTGTCACTCCAGACCAATCGCCCGCTCTTACGAGGTCTGTTGACACAGCAAGATGGCGATGATGAGAACAAAGAGATAGTTAATTACATCAAGCAGAAATTAGAGGATAATTTGTCTCCAGAGAAATCCATCAATCTGTTCTACTGTCTGAATGAACTGAACGATCAAACTCTGGTGAAAAACATTCAGACTCAGCTTAGAGAAGGAAGTCTGTCATCTGCTGATCTTTCACCTGCTCAGTGGTCTGCTGTGGCCTTTGTTTTGTTAACATCAGAGGAAGAGATGGAGGAGTTTGAGCTTCAGGAATACAAGAAATCAGACGAGTGTCTCTTTAGGCTACTGGAAGTTGTAAAAATCTCCAAAAGAGCTCTGTAAGTAATAGATGTTGTTTTTTTGCATCTGGAGAAAAAAAAAAAAAAGTAAATATAAGTAAAGCATTTACTTAAGCATAAGTAAATAATCAATTCATCCTTTGTAAACCATTGCAACCATTCCAACATTAAGATGCATTAGTAAGCAGTTTACAAGTGCAGCTATAAAAGCCTTGTTCTTGAGCATAAATATAATATTTAATAATTGTATTTTCATACTTTATCAATGATCAATTTATCATTTCTAAATTATTACGTTATTTACAAATCAGTTATTTAGGAGTTCTCAATGTTTAATAAGATCATTTAGAAAGTCTAAGTAAATGATTAAATGTAAATAAAAAAAAATTATTTAGACACATAATAACAGTTGCTCAAGTGTATTAATAAATGCTGTATAAACACAAGTTTCTGCTGTAATTCATGATTGTCAGGTAGTTCTAAAATTTTTAGTAGCTGCCAGCCGTCTGTTTTTGTGAGCTCACCTAAAGTGAGGACTATTTATACCTTGTAAAGCATTTACAAAAGAGATGTAAAAAATTTAACAAACACAACACTGAGGGATACAGAACACACAACTGTAAACTTGATAAATGAAATTAAACCTCTGCAATTTCATAGGAGAAAAAAATCAAGTGTACAGTTTTTGTTTAGTTTTTTTCTTGAAATTCCTTTAATTTTTCCTTGTTTTTTTCATCCCTCTGTGTTGTGTTTGTTTATTTGTTCTGTTAGGAAGATAACTGAGCCTTTAAAGCTTTAAGACATTTGTAAATTTATTTATAAACAGCTTACTAATGACTATTAATGTAAAGGATGAACTGACTATTTACTAATGCTTACCTAATGATTCATAGTGTGTACTGTGTAGTTATTATAAAGTGTTACCAAAAACCATTCTTAATCATTAATTTGAATAGAGAGATATGATATTTTTACTCAGTACTCAGAATACTTGTTTTGTTTTGATTTTATTTCTTTTAGGCTAAATGATTGTGACTTAACAGATCTGAGCTGTTCAAATTTGTCTAAAGCTCTCAGATCAGATAACAATCTGATAGAGCTGAATATGAGCAAAAATACTCTTCAGGATTCAGGAGTGAAGGAGCTCTGCACTGGACTGGAAAATAGTATGTGTAAATTGGAGATACTAAAGTAAGTTGCAACAAAAGACAAATGCTATTATTGTTGTAGATTTATGTTGTGCATAAATTATGAATTCATATACAATAATGCAAATTCTAATCATTGTGGAATTTTCTACTACTTGATCTCCTTTTTTCTGAAACATGGACAATATGTTTAAAGGAGACCTATTATGCTTTTATGTAAGTCTCTGATGTCTCTAAAGTTTGTAAATGAAAAATTCGCAACAGATAATCTATTTCCCTTTCAGTGGGTCATTCTGAGTCACATCGGATATGACAGACAAATTGGGATCTCGCTTTGAGTGTTTTTAATTGAGTGTATTAAAATTCAGTCAGTGCACCTTGGTATGCACTGATTGCATCCAGCTGCAGCTGATCACAGTGTGAATATAAATGAGCAGCTGATGCAGCACATATTCAACTTTTCGCTTTGGAGCGGAGTGGTTATGATCGTTCTGCTCTCCGGATCGACTACTTCATGTAGTGATTGGTGATACAGCGTTTTAGTGGCGGTAGTTCTTCCTTTGTCGAGTGGACTGCCACATCAGGTTGCACTACCCCACTATTAGGTGCAAAGCGCCCATCTCCCCTGTGCACCTTAGCACACTAAAAGAGCTTTTTCTAAGCTTGCAGGTGGAACGACTTTTTAAAGACAAATCTCAAAGATGCCCGTCCACCCATGGTGGAAGTTAAGGATGAAACAGCGATAATAACAAGCCAACCCTAAGGAAGATCGTACCTGGGTCTTGGAACGGGGCTGTTGGGCCTGCCGGATGGCCTCCACCTTTTTTCCTGGGGCTTTATCAGGCCCCGTCCCACCTGGTAGCCCAGGTACTTGGCATCATAGAGAGCTGGGTTGGCGGTGAGTCCAGCCCTTCGTAGTTCCCTCAGCACCCTCCGGAGCCGCTCAAGATGGTCCTCCCAGGTCTTTGAGTGCACCACTGTAGTAGGCCGAAGGGGAGAACCCGGTACTGCCAGTGGCCATTTGGTCCACTTCCATCTCTATAGCCTGCCGACGAGCCTCAGGGATCCAATATTGTTGCTGTTTGACGATCACTGCGGGTGGTGTTCTGATCTTGTGCTGCAGGGTGTTGGTCCGCCCGGGCACTGGAGAGAACACATTGGAGAACTGACCGATCAGATTTTGGAGCTCCGTCTTCTGGGTGGCCGACAGAAGCTTGTTCATGTCGACAGTGAGGGGCTCAGATGTTGTGAGTGTGGCCACCTGGTCTCTGTTCCCAATCCACTTGATGTGGAAAAGTTATTCTGGGGGTCGTCGGCCCGGCTGCTGCACCTGATATTTCACGGGGCCGACTTGCTCTTTGACAGAGTAGGGCCCTGCCAGGAAGTGGCCAATAATTCACTTTGCTGTGTGTGTGCTTTGGTCGGCGCAGCATTTAAATGAATGCACAGAGCAGTACATTCCTCCTGTGTGAAAGGGGCACCAGTAAACTGATACCTTTTGCTATTTATGATAAACACTGCATTCAAATGATTTGCAACTGTTGCTTTGTCGCAGAGCGCGGCATGATAACTGCAGCATAATCATCAAGGAGTGCATAAATGTGCTGCAAATATGTAGTTTGTTGTGAAGAAGAGTGTCTAGCACAGTGTTTCTTTCCACAAAGAACACATCTGATTAGCGGACCGAATACTATGCTAATATGGTGCTTCAAACACGCTTGGCTCAGAGGTTTCTGACTGATAAATCCATCACCCACAGGTGGCCTGGCGTCATTTGTAAACACTCCAGATTCATTGCTTAGACATAAGTTTTATTTGAGTTATCCAAAATATACTTTTTAATAACTCACTGATGTATGTTTCTTCAAACTCTTCAAATTCAACTTTAATTTTAAACACTATTTTCAAAGGTGCTCATGTCTTTAATATTTTGTGTGGGACTAACAGAAACTGATGAATCTTTAATTTGACAAGTTTATGATTATTAACTGTAGGAGAAAATTAGAAAAATAGACAAAAATTTACCATGAAAACAAACATCAACTATATTTGAAAAATAAATATATAAATATTTTTATATATAAATATGCTAATAATAATTATGGTGATGATAATAATAATAATAATATACACACATTTCAGGAAAAGATTATCAGTAAATGAACACAGCTAGCAAAATGGAGGGATGTATAAAAATGTTTTTTTATGTACTTTGTTACATTTATTCATGATAAATTTAATTGGAATGCTATTTAGATCATGTGCAATAGCCCTGTATTACAAACTATGTAATAATTTCTATAAAAACGTCTTAACTCAAAATAAAATATTAATGAATCCAACTCTGATAACCCCCGGTTGCTATGGTAACACAGGCTCGTTTATGCATTAAACTCATGGCCACAAGAAAAATATCTTGAGGCCACGACATAATATCATATTCCCAGAAGTTAATATGACGTTCCCACTAATTAATATATTGTGTCCACGTCATATTTTCACGTTCCCACAAGTTAATATGTCATGGCTGTGACAAAACTAAGTGAACCAAAGACGTCCCCTCCTGGTCACCAGTGTATTCATAATTAAATACATTTAAATGCGATTAGACATACCGATCTTCAGTTTCAAGCAGTAAAAACAACTGTTTTGGACAGCTTTCCCTTTATGGGAATTAAATTGTATAATGTAATCATAGTGGTGTTGATCCCCCTGTGAAGATTTACCTGCTCTTTGTCTTTTATTTATTGTGGAAAAAAACCCAAAAAAAAACACGTTTAGTGGCAATGCTCACATTAAAAGAAACAAGGAACAAGAATCAGAAAAAACATTACCCACCCCAACTAGCTATATATTAGCCAGTCATAAGACATGTGAGAGACAAGACACATGTGACACGAGAGAATTACAGACAACTGGATTGGAAAATTAGTGGCATCAATATAGTTACTGTTAGGTATAGCATTTTATTTGCATTGTATTTGCTCTAGCTGCAGTAAAGCACGTGTCACTACTCCTTTAACATTACAGTTGCACTACCACTACAGCATACTTCTGAATATGAATACATTGACAAAGCTGTTTATTTTCAGGCTCAGTGAGTGTGGTCTAACAGAGGATAGCTGTTCAGCTCTTGCTGCGGTTCTGAGTTCAGACTCCAGCAGTCTGAAGGAACTTTATCTGAGCAATAACGAACTGCAGGATTCAGGAGTGAAGCACCTCTCACTTGGGCTGGAAAAGAACTGTAAACTGGAAAAACTCATGTGAGTGGATGTTTCTTTCTTCATATTTACTCTTTTTCTGCTAGTGCTTTTTAAATAAGTTGCCAGTCACTTTTCATAAATAAATTTAATAAAACTTTCATGAATATCACACAACAGAGGTTATATGTAAAAATAAAGAAAGAAAGAATAATCATTGCATTCTGCATACAGTTTTAATCAACACTTTGAATAAAGTCAGTTTTTGTCAACTAGTATGATTGATTTATTTAATCAACAATGTTTAATGAACCTGCTATTTTACATTTGCGTCTGCTACATATTCTGCCGGTTGACTCTGCTTCTATGTCATGTTTTGATACAGATGCATAATACTCTTTGAGAAGATGTTTAATAGTGCCTCCTACCATATAACAGTGAAAACAGAAAGTTAAAAATTGTCAGTAGCAAGAGTTGTCTCATAAATAATATAAAATTCCAAAAATTGCAAGGAAAGAGATCTTTGTCTTGAAAATAATTTTTTAATTTGTTTGCATAATGAACAAAGAGGAATTAGCATTTATTGTCCAGGACACTCCTAGAAAAATACTGCAGAATAATTACCATAATGGAACTATTTTTGTTCCTGATATAGACTTTCAGACTGCAGTATCACTGAAGAAGGTTATAAAGCTCTGGCTTCAGCTCTGAGATCAAACCCTTCACACCTGATAGAGCTGGATCTCACAGGAAATGATCCTGGACAATCAGGAGTGAAGGAGCTCAGTGATTTACTACAGGATCCAGAATGTGAACTGAAGACACTGAGGTGAGATGCGATGACAATAATAAAATATATATTAAATGCAAATTAATAAATTACAGAAATATTATTTAGAGCACAGACGGCTTGTTTTTTTCCATCAAATTTAATTTACTTTATATTCTCATCAGGTTTTTGGGTCCTGCTGCAGATGAAGCCTGTCAGTATGTGGCTAGAGTTGTGAATAAAAACCCATTGCTTCTGAGAGAGCTGAATCTGAGTGAACTAGACTTGAAGCGTCTCGCTCCTCTACTGAAGGATAAACATTGTAAACTCAACACACTGGTGTAAGTTTTACCACTATGTTGACACATTTTAGTTAGTATTGAATTTGAAAAACTGAGTTTTTTTTTTCTTCTTTTTTTTCTTTGAATGTGGTGCATTTTGCTTTTGTAATGTTACCACCATCCATTTTTATGTATAATACATGTAGTTATAAAATTATAGGTCTAAAACTAAAAAATTGTTATCTCTTTATGCAGTCTGAGTAATAGCTCCATCACTGATAAAGACTGTCGTGTTCTGGCTGAAGCTTTAAATTCAAATCCTTCAAATCTGTCAGAACTGATTCTGAGTGGGACTAAACTCGGAAACCCAGGAATGAAGATCTTCTCAACTCTTTTTAAGAATGAACAGTGTAGAGTGAAAAAGCTGAAGTAAGTAAATCTAAACTTAGAACAAATGGACAGTGCTGCAAAACAAGGGATCTATTAAAATCTCATTAGTTAATAAAGCTATGCATAGCTTAGATTTTTTTTTTACTGTGTTCTCTTTTCCACAGGTTTAATTGTATCTGTATTACAAATGAAGGTTGTGCTGATCTGGCTGAAGCATTTATTTCAAACCCCTCAAACCTGAAAGAGCTGGATCTGAGCAAGAATCAACTGAGAGACCCTGGAATAACAGAAATCTCCAATCTTCTGGGAAATTCACAATGTACACTACAGATACTCAGGTTTGAACTTAGTTAATTTAATCATGATTCAGTGTAAAATCGGAATTAAACTTTGATATTTTTCAATGAGTATTTAATGTATTTTGTCATTTTTGTCTTCTTCTAGGCTCTCTAACTGCAGTATCACTGAAGAAGGTTATAAAGCTCTGGCTTCAGCTCTGAGATCAAACCCTTCACACCTGATAGAGCTGGATCTCACAGGAAATGATCCTGGACCATCAGGAGTGAAGGAGCTTCTTGATTCTCTAAAGGATCCAAAGTGTAAACTAAAACCGAGGTCATTATTATTTAAATCATGCTTATTTAAATTAATATTTATGGAAATATTATAACCTGTTGCATCCATAAATTATTAAAGAAAACAAAGTTAGTGTCGCGTTACAGTTAGCTGCTATTTTTTTTACTCACATTAAGTTTAGGAATTGAGTTTAACTTGTTTCAGTTTCTCTTCTGCAGGTTTTTGGGTTCTGCTGCAGATGAAGCCTGTCAGTATGTGGCTGGAATTGTGGGTGAAAACCCGTTAGTCCTGAGAGAACTGAATCTGAGTAAACATAAACTAGGAGACAAACAAATGAATCAGATCACTGCTCTACTGCAGGATAAACACTGTAAACTACACACACTGATGTGAGTATTTCGCATTGTTTTATATGCATACAGTCATTGCTGTTCTGTAAAGTACTTGAAAGCTAACGTTAGTTGAGCCATCATATAGATTTATCCTTCGTTTTGTAGTTGTGCTTTAGTTGAAATTAACTGAATAATGTTTGCCATCTTTGTTTTCTTTCTCTGCAGGTTAAGTAATAACAGTATTACAGCAGAAGGTTGTGATGCACTGGTCAAAGCATTTGATTCAAATCCTTCAAACCTGACAGAGCTGAATCTGAGTGGAAATAAACTAGGAGACTTGGGAACAAAGAAGATCTGTTGTCTGTTGAAAAATACACAATGCAGACTGAATAAACTCGAGTGTGTATTTTCATTTGTCTACAGTACATATCTGCATTTTAAAAATATAAATGTTTTTAAGTTCATGTAGTTTTAAGCAGTAGTTTGTCAAAGGTTATTTAGAAGACTGGTACTTGATAAGTTGTTCCCAACAAAGACTAAAAATGTTTTTATTTCATAGACTTTCATCTTGCAGTATCACTGAAGAAGGTTATAAAGCTCTGGCTTCAGCTCTGAGATCAAACCCTTCACACCTGATAGAGCTGGATCTCACAGGAAATGATCCTGGACCATTAGGAGTGAAGGAGCTTCTTGATTCTCTAAAGGAACCAGAGTGTAAACTAAAACCGAGGTCAGATATGAAAATGAATATACATTATCATGACTATATTTATGCTATTATTTATGGAGATATTGTTTCATGATTGAAATCTGTTGAAAAACTAATACTGAGGTGAGACCTTATAAAATGATATAAAACTGACAGTATAATTATGGATTGTCTGCAAACTGTTGTTAAGGTATCTGGGAGCTGCAAAAGCCATAATATTTTACAAAAAATATCTAATATCTAAAATTTTAAGTTTATATTATTTTCTACTTCATATAGGTTTTTGAAAACCCCTGCTGCACAGGAAGCATGTGATCATCTCACTGAAGTTCTGGGTACAAGTCCATTATTACTGACAGAACTGGATCTGAGTGAAGATAAATTAGGAGACCTGGATGGAGAGAAGCTCTCTGCTCTTTTGATGGACTCTCATAGCAAAGTGAAGAAAATTAAGTGAGTCCACATGATTTATGCAGTACACCTTATGTTTAGTCATTGCAAACGACTAAGTCACATGTGATCAGATATGAAGACATGTTGATCTGATGTGTTTTGAGTATGTACTGAATAATAAATAATGCGTTTTGTGTTCAGGCTGAATAATTGTGAGCTGACAGAGAAAAGCTGTTCAGTTCTAGCTACTGTT
>JAUCMS010000049.1:2459367-2476547 GCA_032357445.1 Enteromius radiatus
TATATATATATGATTTTTTTTTTTTTGAGAGAGAGAGAGAGAGAGAGAGAGAGAGAGTCAAATGGTTTTAACAGTACATTCTGAAATGTATCTGTAAATTAAAATATAGAAACCATTCTGAAATATCAATATGACTATTATGGGAATAGTAGCCTACTACAATGCGAAGAGGACATATCATACTGTACTTACCATGAATAGTAACACTGAATGTCTTGACTGACTCCCTGGTACTAATAATGGTGCATTTAAAGACTCCCTTGTCTGTTATTTTGGTGTCTTTGATTGTGAGGGATCCGTTTCTGTCCAGTTTCATTCTGTCTTTGAATCCCGCGTTATCATAATAGGTGGGGATGCCCTTGATAACTTTAGCTATGCGAGTGTCATTAAACCTCCACTCGATCTCGTTGTTCTGCTCTATTTCCGAAGCATTCGAGTCCAGAGTGACAGAATCTCCTACCAGCACTGACACTTTATGTGACTCGACATCAAACGCACCTGCAGAATAAAAATTAAACGGTCGACGTACGTTACATTTAAACATTCATTTTAATATTCTTACAGTACTTTGTGATAAAACTATATTATAACTTACCAACCAGACACAACAAAAAGAACAAATCAAATGCGTGAATCATTTTCGTAAAGCCTCAGAAAACTGACATTAATTTAAGGTAATTAATATGTACATTTTGCGTTAAGCTCAAGTTTTGAGTCTTGCATATAAACCCGACAGAACTCTGACAGACAGTGCGCGCGCTTGTGGACATGACCTCGCCCCGGCGGCAACACGTGGCGACGTAAGCATCTGTTCAACCAATAGAGTTTTAGTCTTTCTGTGCTTTTGGAAGTATTGCCAAGTGCATAGAATATTTACAGAATTATTGATTGAGACTATACACTTCTAAAATCTTAACTTTTGTATGTTAAGTAAATTATACTGAATTGTAATTATATATATGTGGTGTAAGCGTTTATAAATTGAAAAAAATATATATATATTTTTTTTTTTTCTCAGGAAAAGCTTAATTTGCAAATATTTTATATAATTTTAGTATTTCTTATACGTATAATGAGTTGAAAAGAGATACTTTTTAATGTGTGTTACTTAATTTACATTTATAATATTACAGTATATTCTATTGTCCCACACTGTATGGAAACAAAATAAATTTAATTGCTGCAGCATAATAATAATCTGTTGTGATATATATACCTCACTGTTGAGAAATTCACTACACTGTCAATCTTTTGTGAAGAGTGGAAATCTGTCCTAAAGGAAAATAATGTCTTCACACGTTATTCACCAGTCAACCGCACACACGCAGTAGTAAACAGGAGGAAGACATTTGTCCACTCAACAGAAGTCACATACATTTGGGTCATTCTGACACTAAACTGGCCTGAATTAAACTCAGACCACAGCAGGTTTCACTTTGACTCAGACACAGAGCTGCAATAGAGCATAGAGTGGAATTAATGATTTATCTTGAGAATTATCTTGAGAAAGAGAGAGAGAGAGAGAGAAAAAATCTTTGACTGTTTTTATTGCACAGTAAAGATGCTTTAAGGGGAAGTCATGTCATGTGATTAATATTAGAAAGACAGTTTTATTTGCATGAAGCTTAGACACCTTTTTCTTTTTTTTTGTGATTAGTCAGTATTTTTCAGTTCTTTATTTCAATTCTCATTTCACTTTTTCATCACTTTGAAATTCAATAGTCCAAACAAACCAGGGCCGTGATTATGTTTAGAATGAATGTTTTAATATTAAGAATCTGTACTCACTAAATGTAAGTCATCTTAAAAGGAAATCTGTTCTGTGATCTAAAGCTAATGCTTGCAGATAGTCTCAGTTCTTGTGGTTTATTTTGAGCATCTTCTGTTCGCTGCGGTTAAAGACCCTGTCTGAACAACAGCATTAACAAAACATTCCCATTATTATATCCAAACCTATCCAGCCAAAACTCTACCAACGGTATATTAGTATGTAGATACATATGAGGACTTAAGTTGTTTTAGTTGTTATTTTTATTTCTTATTTCATACTGACTGAACATTATTTTTTGTCGCTTTGAGTTCCAGTAGACCACATCCTGTAGAGAGTTTGACAGAGTCAGTGTGAGCAGAAACTGACCCTTCAAGTGTATTCAAGTGTATTGTTTTTCTAATGCATTTTTTTTGTTGTTGCAATAGCCTGTGAAGCTGATGTAGCAATAAACTTAAATATTTAAGTAATTTATTTATAGTAACTTCATTGCATTCAAACATGTCTCATATTGCAGAGTATGAAACAGATAACGCTTCTAGCGCCATCTAGTGACTAAAAACGAAAACATATCTGTCATCTTCAAGAAAACAGTTCGAGGAGAAAAGATGTGGCACGTCCGGTATAGACAGATTTCTTTATTTCTTTTGCCGTTGGAATCTTATTACATTGTGTCTGGACATGGTGATATGCTGCCTAACTATTGGAGTTACTGTAAATATATATTTTCATTGGCTTTTCTCACAACATCTACATTGCTTTCTCCTGCTGTTATAGCCATGTATAAATAACCATTTGTTGTGCATTGCACAGTATGCATTGAACGCAGCAAAGACAGCATTTATTTGACAGTAAACAAAACACACAAAAAACACTGCCGTTTCTAAAAGATCTTGATTTAATAAATAATAGCACTCAGAAGGTTTTGTTTTGGTGAAATGTTCCTGAATAGTCAAAAATCCAAACAGTATTCAAACTTTCCAGCCGTTATGAATTGAATATTTATACACACATGCATTTATTTTTTGATGCAGTTTAAACAACTTCAAACAGAACTGCTTCAACACATATAAATATTAGGGTTTATACTACTGTAAATGAAAGTATTAAATAATTTATTAATTTAAAAAATGTGGTATTGAATGATTAGTGTTGCTTTTGTACTTAAACACATTAGATTTTGTATAATTTACAGTTTGGTCGGTGGATTATGAGCCTGCAATAAGTGTCTACTTTTTTTGGAAAACCCTTGCCAATCTTCCACTGGCAGTTGTTTTTTTTACACAAACTTTGCACTTTTGTTTAATCTGTTCTGCTTCTAGGCCCATGTGGGAAGAATGTTACACACAAAGGATAAATTGGATTTTTTTGACAAATGAAATCATAGAGTGAGTATATCCATCATAATCCAGTCCAGCAGGTGGCGGTATATTCAGCTGTTTGCTACCCGCCGGTTAAACCCATGAACCCATGAGTGAAAACGAAACTAACAGCACACTGTACAGATGTAGAGAAAAGAAAGCGTTACTCATTTGATTTCTTCATATGTCCGCTCATTCGCATACATATATAAGACATCTCAATATACATTTTCCTACACCTAAATTTGTTCTAGTCAGTTTATATTAACACTACGCGTCTCACATGGCACCAAGTCAAACCAATGACAAAAACAAAAACATATTAAGCAGCTCACAATGTAAACTCAAACAATTACTTTCTACATATCACTGTATCCACAAACATACAATCAATATAATTAAATCCCACATGCCAGAGAGAGCTCGACTCAACGCACATAGCCTACAGCAAAATGGTGTTAAAGGACAAGACAAAAAAATAAAAAAAAATTTGAATAGGCAAATTATGACACAGGAATTAGCCGGAGGACATAACCGCATAACAAACACATAACAATGCAGGAAAATATTCCTGAAGGTGGCGGTAATTCAAATCTTTTGGATGAAAGCGTTAAACCTCAAAGAAACCTCAACAGCGCGTGCTTAAGTTACAGCAGAGTTGACGGAGAGGGGTCGAAGAACTAGGCCTACTTTGGCGAAAGAAGATATCGGAATGGTCAGCCGGTAAACGGTTACCAAAATTTACGAACATACAGCAATTTAACGACACGGCATGTTTTACCAGAGACTTGCGTGAAAGTCGGACTACGTGACAAGCAGCAAGGGTAAAGTAAGTTACAGGGAATGGGTGTTTTAAATACTTTTACATTCTTTAGTGCACTCTATTGCAAGGAAATTTAATCTCAATTAAAGGGATTTTTTTCCTTCTCTTTTTTTAAAGCACAAAAATATATAACAAACAAAACAGTGATACACAACTCGCAATAAACATTAACGACAACAACAATATATATATATATATTAAGCAAAATAACTGATTGAACAATTAATAAACTAGAGTAAATAGGATTGTAAAATTATATTAAACTGCAATAAAAACAGTTTAGCTTTTTCTACTCAAAGGTTTCATCAGTGATTGTAATGTTCTTATTTATCTCAGTAACATATTGTCATCTTCAGGTGATACTAAACGATTATCTGTTTTAATAAACAGTTTGTTTAGCTGCTGTATCAGAGGATTGAGGAAAAGACTCTTGAGATGAACTTCTTACAGACAAATAGGTAAGCTGAAGTTTCTTATTTTGTATTAACAAAACTTCTGTTTTAAACTTCCTGTATAGATACAGGTCAAACATAGACAGGGTAAATAAAATGTAAGCAATGTACAGTACTTCTATCATTACTGTAGAGTAAAGATGTCTCTTAATGATTGTTACTGAGGTAAAATGCTATGTATGACTAAAAACAAGACAATAGATAGTAAGTTCATAATTTACAATCTGAATCAAATTTACAGTAATATAAGGGCTGATATATTGCAGTGCTAAAGTAGTGTTAAAATAACAATATTTGTAACATTAAAATATTACTTTTTAAATCTGCACAAAAGAAGAAATAAATCTGGTAAAGGTTCTTCAAATGTTTGCTGCACTTGCTGTGTACAGTTTTTCTTTGTTGACATCGTAAGGGAATGAGTGCCAGTAAACAAGAATGATCTTACCTTTTAAACCGTTATGTGTGTGTTTCTTTGAATGACTAGAAAGTGTGCTTGCCAATATCAGATACCAGTATATTCTCTCTTCTGTGTTTGTCATTAGTGTGAGTTCAGGCTCAGATGTGTCCAGCTTTGTGTCTGTGAAGAGTGACCATTCAAAAGGTGGTGGACCGAACTTTCGTGAGAACAAAAGGTATTTAAATGAAATGTAAAAGGTATTTCATATCTGTCACATTATAGCTTTGTGTTAGCTCAGTTCTTCACAGTTTTTTTTTAAACATGATGTTTGATGAAATTGTTGAACTCTGTAACAGCTCTAAAATTACACAGATAGACACTATGGGGCATGAATTACTATGGAAAATAGATAATTCAACCAAACATAGATTTCATCCTTCCTTATATACACAGTAATAGATGGACAAATGCACAATTATATTGTATTTTATTACCATTTGCAAAAATTGAATCCATTTAATATTCATTTTTTTCTTCATTAGGAAAAGATCAGGCTCACATGTGTTCAGCTCTGTGTCTGTGAAGAGTGACCATTCAAAAGGTGGTGGACCGAACTTCAGTAAGGAAACACCATCTACCAAAAGGTTTTCCATGTTTATTTTTCTTTTCTTTCTTTATGTGTGTGTGTGTGTGTGTGTGTGTGTGTGTCAAACAGTGTAAGAGAGTACTTCATTGAATACTTATCATAAAACTTTTATTTTATTTATCATTTATCTATTTAGTTTTTTTTTTCTCTTTACAAGTGATTTCATTAGATTTTTCCTTGGAAATGCTCTATATTGTTTCATTGTATTTGTTAACAGGTTTAAACACAATACAATAGATTTATACTTCCAGCCTCTCGGGAACCTCCTGAGGGTCTTCCAAGTAAGAAAACTGTTGCCTTAAACCCATGAAATACAAATGTGAAAATTGTGTATGTATGTATTTTAACATGGCAGCTATTTGAAATGACACATGAAAATGATCATCTTTATTTACATGTGGCATGTCCAAAATTATTCAAACCCTTCTCACTAATCAATAGAAAAGTCTTTATTGGCTATTACGGCAATCAAACGCTTCCTATAATTGCTAGCCAGCTTTTTGCATGTGTCCACTGGTATTTTTGCCATTCATCTTTAGCGATGAGCTCCAACTCTTTCAGGTTGGAGGGTCTCCTTTCCATCACCCTGATCTTTAGCTCTCTCCACAGACTCTGGTTGGGCCACTGCAAAATTTTTAATGTTTTTGTCTGCTAAACATTTCTTCACCACTTGTGTTGTGTGTTTTGGGTCGTTGTCAATTAAAACAGCTGTTCCCAAAGAATCAGGGTAATTAGGATGGTTTAAAACAGCTTTGACTATTTGGAATGTTATAGAACTTTGGATTTTCCCATAGACTGTGACAAAGGTATGAATAATTTTGGACATGCTACTTTTTGTTTAAACGAAAATAAAAAAATGATGCCTCTTGTACATCGTCTTATCTTCTGGGAGTTGTCTGTGTCATTTCTAATCAAGAAAAATCTTGCTGGTTATACTTTAATTCTAACAGATTGTTGTTGTGTTTATTCTTGCTTTGTTTGTAGGATGTTGAGAGCAAAATAATCACATTCCTTAAGGAGGAGCTCAAAAAGTTTATAAAAATATTGCAAAAAGAGAACACGCAATACTTGGTGAATGACTTTAATGAGAATAAATGCAGTATCAAAGAAGCAGCTCTTGAGCTCACACTCTACTTTTTAAGGGATATGAAGCAAGATGGAGCTGCCAATAGTCTAGAAGGCAAGTGATTTATGACCATCTGTCAGATTATGAATTTAGGAGATCATTAAACTTTTTTTTAAATCAAATAAAGTTAAAAAAAATAATAAAATGTAACTTTTTTTCTGTTTAGATGAGCTTTTCTTTATTCATCAGCACAAAACTAACCTGAAGAGGAAGTATCAGTGTGTGTTTGAAGGAATTGCAAAGCATGGTGACTCCACACTTCTGAATAACATCTACACAGATCTCTATATCACTCAGGGTAGTAGTGAACAGGTCAATACTGAGCATGAGGTGAGACAGATTGAAGTTGCTTCTAGGCGTCATGAATCACAAGAGATACAGGTTGAATGCAAAAATTTGTTTGAAGCACGTGAACAAGACCAGATCAGAACTGTGCTGACAAAAGGAGTTGCTGGAATCGGAAAATCGGTGTCTGTCCAAAAGTTTGTTCTGGATTGGGCTGAAGGAAAAGAAAATCAAGACATTGGCTTCATATTTCCTCTTCCATTCAGAGAGTTGAACTTAAAGGAGAAAGAACCACAGAGTTTGATGGACATTATAACCCAGTTTTTCCCAGAGACACAAGGACTGAACCTCACAAGAAGGAATCAATTCAAAGTCCTGTTCATTCTTGATGGACTGGATGAATTTCGCCTTCCTCTAAACTTTGACACTAATGAGACATGGTCTGATGCATTATCACCAGCATGTCTGGATGTTCTCCTGACAAACC
This sequence comes from Enteromius radiatus, assembly GCA_032357445.1. NCBI lineage: Eukaryota > Metazoa > Chordata > Actinopteri > Cypriniformes > Cyprinidae > Enteromius > Enteromius radiatus. The sequence continues at coordinate 2,466,713 of JAUCMS010000049.1, forward strand.
TCATCAAGGGAAATCTGCTTTCTTCTGCTCTCATCTGGATCACCACCAGACCAGCAGCTGCCAGTAAGATTCCTCCTGACTGTATCGACCGGGTGACAGAGATACGAGGATTTAATGATTCACAAAAGGAAGAGTATTTCAGAAAAAGATTCACAGATGAGGATCATGTCAAAGAAATAATTTGTCATATTAAACAATCAAAGAGTCTCTTTATCATGTGCCACATCCCAGTCTTCTGCTGGATTACAGCCACTGTTCTCCAGAACATTTTGGAGGAGAAAAGAAATGATCAGGCTGAGGATGCCTCCAAAACACTGCAGGAATCAAATATTATAGACACTCCCAAGTCTCTGACACAAATGTACACACACTTTCTCCGCTTTCAGATCCTACAGAGCAGACGAAAGTATGATGGAGAATGCACACCAGATGTTGTATGGGACAAAGACGCCATTCTTTCACTGGGCAAACTGGCATTTCATCAGCTGGAAAGAAACAACCTGATCTTCTATGACACAGACCTGGAAGCCTGTGGTATTGACGTCTATAAAGCATCAGTGTATTCAGGCATGTGTACCCAGATCTTTAAGGAGGAAACTGGGATTCTACTTGGTACCATGTACTGCTTTGTTCACTTGAGCATTCAAGAGTTTATTGCAGCCCTTTATGCACATCTGTTTCTAGACCTCTGCAAGAAAAGTGTGTTTGTCCATGAGTCTACAGAACAGGAAAACAAAAATGAAGCCATGATTGATTTGCTTAAGACTGCAGTGGACAAGGCACTCGAGAGTGACAATGGACACCTGGACCTTTTCCTTCGCTTCCTTCTTGGTTTGTCTGTCCAGTCCAATCAGTTGATTTTTCGAGGTCTGTTGACACAGCAAGATGACAATGACAAGATCAAAAAGGACATAGTTCAGTATATTAAGCAGAAACTAGAAGATAATCTGTCTGCAGAGAGATCCATCAATCTGTTCTACTGTCTGAATGAACTGAACGATCAAACTCTAGTGAAAGACATTCAGACTCAGCTTAGAGAAGGAAGTCTCTCATCTTCTGATCTTTCACCTGGTCAGTGGTCTGCTGTGGCCTTTGTGTTGTTGACATCAGAGGAAGAGATGGAGGAGTTTGAGCTTCAGAAATTCAAGAAATCAGACGAGTGTGTCATTAGATTATCAGCAGTCATCAAAACCTGCAAAAGAGCTCTGTAAGTCACTTAATACATTTGATCATTTTTGGGACTTTAGTGAATATTAAACTCCAGTGAATATTAATTGTATACAACCTATTGTTAGCAAGACATAACACATCAGTTTCAGATTTTTTTCCACTTAAGTATGAAGTTCTCTTCATATGTTGCTGTGTAGGACCTATTCTTTTTTTCAAATACGTAACCTCCAGATACAAGCATGCTAATTTGATTTACCTAGTAAAGTTTTCACTGAAGGGAAAATACTCCTATGCTGAAAATACTAGTTGAAGACTAATGTCATTGTTGCTCGTCCTCCTCATTGTATATTTATTCTTTATTTATTGTTTTTCTGTGATGTGATATATTTTCCTTGTAGGCTAAACGATTGCGACTTAACAGATAGAAGCTGTTCATCTCTGGCTACAGTTCTTGGATCAGATACCAGTCTGAAAATGCTGAACCTGAACAATAATAATCTGCAGGATTCAGGAGTGAAGCTGCTCTGCACTGGACTGGAGAATATACAGTGTAAATTGGAGATACTGAGGTAAGTTGTGTGACAAAAGAGATGCATCTCAACTGAAAATAAAGGTGTGAATTGTTTAGAAATGGTTTAGGTAATTTATCTAGATATACTGTTTGATTATAATTGTACATTAAAGGACTAATGCACTTTTGAATGCAGTCTCTTTTGTTCAGAAATATGGGCAGTATGTTTAGTGCCTAATTTAGATATCATTTTCTTTGGCTGGCGAGGTCTAATTGTCATTATCAGTAACTGAAAGAATATACCTTTTTGGAAACTAGAACTAGAGTTTTTAACTATTGCTCTTAAAAAAGCTTTAGTAAAGATGTTAAAAATGAAAACCAACAGCAACTTGCAAAAATAGTGGGTTTATCAGCTTTACTCTCAGCACCCATCCTTATTACAACTATAATGGAAATGTTAAATACTCATTTTATTATTATTATTAATATTGATGTTAATGTTAATATGATTATTTTCAGGCTCAGTAAATGTGATCTAACAGAGGGAAGCTGCTCAGCTCTCGCTTCAGTTCTCAGTTCAGACTCCAGCAGTCTGAAGGAGCTTGATCTGAGCAATAATAGCTTGCGTGATTCAGGAGTGAAATTACTCTCTGATGGACTAAAAGAGAACCATAAGCTGGAGAAACTCAGGTAAGCTGATGTTTAAAACTAGTTACACACAAAACTGACAAAATCTATGGACCTCTGTGGCATCACGTCGCCTGCATTGGGGCAACAGCTGTGCTCAAACACAAATCTCACTCTCTGACTACAATGGTATGACTCTACACGGTTAATCAGCCTAAAAGTTTCCAATGGGGTCTGGCTAGTGTCAATGCAGAGCATTCACAAAAACTACACTAACAGACACTCATCAATGACCCAGCAATGGTCCAATGGGGAAAGATCTCTAGACTCAGTTCAGTTTTGCTTTGGCGACAACTTTTATTTTTATCATATTTATTTAACAGAATAATCCTTGAAAAAATAATCGGCTGAATTACATTTTCATTCCTGTTCTAGACTCTCAGACTGCAGTATCACTGAAGAAGGTTATAAAGCTCTGGCTTCAGCTCTGAGATCAAACCCTTCACACCTGATAGAGCTGGATCTCACAGGAAATGATCATGGACCATCAGGAGTGAAGGAACTCAGTGATTTGCTACATGATCAGAACTATCAGCTGAAGACACTGAGGTGAGGAGTCATGATGAAAGTATACAAAATGAATGATATTGTCATGAATTCAAGCTCTGGTGGGATTTGTGGGCACTCCACCTTGAACTGTTGTGTATGTGCTCCACTGTTTGTGTTTCTCAGGACACTTATTGTGAAGTGTTTGTTACCCATCGTTTCTGTGCTTCCATTGCTCTGTTACACCTTGTTAATCTTTATATTCAAAATATGCGTGTATGACATAGGTGTCGTAAAATTGAAGCATAGAAAGTTCTTGCATTTTTACACTGCTGAACTGGCTCGTCTTTATTCTCGATGGTGGGATATTCCACTACGCTGCAGATGGGTTTGATGAGAGTTGCAGTGCTAAACTCTGCAGAACGGTAGCCCTCCAGGAGCAGAGTTGGGTACCTCTACCATACCATAAAATCAGCTGTGTGAAAACCTGCAAAGATGTAGTCAACATAATAATATTAACTCAAAATAAATAGGGGGATTGTGTACTGGGGGTCCAGAGGCAAGGAGGGGACTAAATCTTCCCTAAGGGCCCCCATACATCCCCCACCCCCACCCCTTGGACTTTCTTTTTTTCTCCCGAGTTCACACTTACAAATAATGAAATTGAGTAAAGGTTCTTCTCCTCTGTGCTGTGGTAGAAAACTGGCTGAAGGTGCAGAGTCGGGGTGGCGGAGGGAGTGCTAAAAGTCCCTAAAAGCCACTCCTTGCAATTTCTGTGATTTCTACACGTGAATGATTTGACAAAAGCCAAATTGTTATGGCAAGGTGACTGGGTCAGTTTCTGTCAAAGTATGTGTCTCCAGGTTAGTGCAAACACAATATTGTGTACACACACACTTTTTCACTGAAGTTGAATGAAATGAAAATTACTAGATTCGAGTGCTGAAAATTTAGTTTGAATTGTTCATTTCACCAAAAACAGATAGAAAATTAATAGCATAAAAACAAGCCAATTGCAAGTCTAATTTGGAGGGCACCCAGGGTGGCCAATGTTGTAACTGTGCCCCTGGTTAAAAGTAGCTAGAGCTTTTAATTACAGACAAGACCATGTTTTGTAGTACAAATATTGAATTGAATCCGACTTCATCTTCTCTTCTGTAGGTTTTTGGGTCCTGAAGCAGATGAAGGCTGTCAGTATGTGACTGGAATTGTGGGTAAACACCCGTTACTCCTGAGAGAGCTGGATCTGAGTGAACATGAACTAGGAGACACACGAGTGAATCAGATCTCTGCTCTACTGCAGGATAAACACTGTAAATTACACACACTGATGTGAGTATATTATATTATTTAGTATGTTACATGACTACTAGTAATGTTATATAGTCAATAATAATTCTTTGGCTGTCGTGGCCGGGTCAAGTACGGAGGCCATCTCTCAGTGGCCCCCTGAACTGTCATGGTTCCCGGGTCTAGTACCAGTGGGACAGGAAGACTCAAAGGCAGTATTGGACCTAGGCTAGTCTGTCCTGAGGGGCTGTAAACCTGTCCTGAGGGGCCTCCAAGGCAACCACCCTTTGATTGTATTTTGTTTTCAAAAACTTGTTTGCGTAAGGATTTTATTTCTTATGTTAACACAGTTCCAGTTCAAAGCAAATTCCTCTTTGAGAATCACACAATCTTTTTAGGAGCAAACTTTCATTTTAACTTTGTTAAAATATGTTGTGCTTATGGCATGTTTGAATGTTGATTTGTGTATTATTCACATTGAGAAGACAGTAACATTTTACAATAAGGTCTCATTAATTAACAACAATGTATTGGCTAACACATTAATAATGGACTGTACATGTTTTGTAGTATTTATTTATCTTTTTTAGTAATACATTCAAAATTGTATTAATTAACATGATTAATAAAGGCTGTAGACGAAACCTGTGTTACTGAATAGAAAGGGAAGTTGTGAACAGTTGCGGTATTTGAAATGCACTTTTAATGCAAATAAGCATCATTGATCTGAGGCCTATTTATCTCTCTTTTCTCTATTCAGTCTGCGTATTTGCAGTATTACAAAAGAACAGTGTCTCATCCTGACTTCAGCTCTGAAATTAAACCCATCACACCTGAGAGAGCTGGATCTCAGTGGGAATGTACTGGAAGACACAGGAGTAAATCACTTATGTGGTGTGCTGAAGGATTCAGACTGTAAACTGGAGAGACTGAGGTTAGTAACATTCACATGCAAATGCATAAAATCTCCTGAGCAGGTTAAACCAAAACACATATTCAGTATCTTGTAAATAGTCCAAATTCATTTAATCTTTTATGTGTATTCTTTCATTTTCTGTCTTTCTCCCAATGTAGGTTAAGATTCTGTTACATAACAGATGAAGGTTGTTCTGCTCTGATTTCAGCTCTGAAATCAAACCCATCACATCTGAGAGAACTGGACCTGAGTGAGAATGAAATGGGAGACTTTGGATTTGAAACCCTCTGTGACCTACTGATGACACCACAATGCAAACTGGAAAAACTAGAGTCAGTAACATTATACTGTACAGCATTAATGATTAATTTTAAAAAAATGACTAAATGACATAAGCTCTTCACTAAAATGTAATGTGAGTTATTGTGCTTTTACTTTATATAATCAGTCTGCGGAGATGCAGAATTACAGAAGAACAGTTCTTCATCCTGACTTCAGCTCTGAAATCAAACCCATCACACCTGAGAGAGCTGGATCTGACTGAGAATCAAATAAGAAACACAGGAGTGAATCACTTATGTGACGTACTGAAGGATCCACACTGTAGACTGGAGAGACTGAGGTCAGTAACATTCACCTACAAGAATTAAAACCATTAAAGCCACTTTAACAATTTAAACCAAGACACCTACAGCATGAGTATACAGCATATTGTGCTAAAATGCCAAATTCCCGTAATATTTATTTATTTGTATATTTATTTATGCATACACACAAAGTATTTTGTGATATGGTGAAAAAGAATGAAGAGAAAAATAAAGGGTTTCTTCTATTTTTTTTTCTCTCTCTCTCGTTGTAGGTTGAGATACTGTGATATGATAGACGAAGACTGTTTCGATCTGATTTCAGCTCTGAAATCAAACCCATCACACCTGAGAGAGCTGGACCTAAGTCTGAATGAATTAGGAGACTGCGGATTTGAAAACCTCCGTGTTCTGCTGATGAACCCACAATGCAAGTTGACAAAACTACTGTTAGTATGATCATACTGTGCTATACTAACTATACTATACTATACTATATTATAGTGCTGGATAGTAACTTGATTGAGTGTGTTCTTTCAAAAGTATTAAATGACTACTGTTGACTGATTTAGTCATTTTATTGCTCTTAGATTAGAGTTCAGTGAAACTGCATTTTGAGCAGTGTCTAAGAAAGATATCTCATTTTTTATCTGAAACTTTCTCAGTAGTTACTGGATGTTATGCTTCTCGCATACCTACACTTACCTATGGTGCCCCTCGAGGCTTCACAAATGCCATTCTACATTAATTGATTATGACATTATTTTTCATAAATGCTACATAAATGCTATTCTTCATAAATTGAAGATAAAAAATTATTTTTTATTTATTTATCTTTTAATATTTCCAGCTTGAGTACAACACAGTGGACAACTATTTTTGTGTTTTATAAATAGATAGATACAGTAAATGAAATGCATTTTGGAATCAGTAAACGACTACAACTCGCTAGTAATCTACTCTGTACTAACTAGTAAATAATTGCTTTTGAATTATTTAATAAAATTTACTGATAGTGCATGTTTTGCTGTAATAATAAAGCAAGAAATGGTTTAAAAACAAAAGAAAAAACAACAGTTTCTTGAACACAAAAGTAGTGTGACATGGTTTAAAAAAAAGAAAAGCAAGCAAAATACTACAAACTGAATTACTACGGTAGCTCTTTAGGGTCTTCCAATTCATAATGAATCTGATTTGTTGTGTTAAGTCTGAGTAGATGCAGTTTTACTGAAAACCAGAGTTTCATCCTGACATCAGCTCTCAAACCCAACTCAGCGTACCTGAAAGAGCTGGATCTCAGTGAGAATAAAATGTACAACACCGGAGTACATGATTTATGTAATATACTGAAGAGTTCACATTGTAAACTGGAGAGATTGAGGTGAGGAAAATTGACATGCATGAATGAGAAAAGTGTTTGAACGATGCAGAATTAATATTTTGCCTCTTAACTCATTGTAGACTGAGATGCTGTGATGTGACAGATGAAGGCTGTTCTGCTCTGACTTCAGCTCTGAAATCAAACCCATCGCACCTGAGGGAGCTGGACCTGAGTATGAATAATTTAGGAGGCTATGGGGTTGAAAACATCCGTGATCTACTGATGGATGCACAATGCAAGCTGGAGAAACTATAGTTGGTATCAAAATACTCTAAAGTTTAGTGTTTTGTTTAAAAAACAGACTCAAAGAACATACTTGGAGAATACTATTAGATAATGCATTTCTATGTGTGTCTGTAGAAAGAGTGTTGGACTTTGAAACAATCTATTAGATGTTTGTAGATTAATCCATTATTATCTACAATAAAAAAAATTATGTATTTGTCGAACTGAAGATACTCTATACTTGGATTGTAATTACTATCCTCAAGTGATTTTTTTACAATTCATTTTTTATGTATTTGCTGGACTATTAGTGACCGTATGGCATTTACTCATGATGTAAATCAAGCTTTTATCATGAATATGATTCGATTTCTCTTTCTGTCTTCAGTCTGCGTGGATGCAGCATTACAGAGGAACAGTGTCTCATCCTGACTTCAGCTCTGAAATCAAACCCATCACACCTGAGAGAACTGGATCTGAGCATGAATCATATAAAAAACACTGCAGCGAATCACTTAAGTGACGTACTGAAGCATTCACACTGTAAACTGGAGAGATTGAGGTCAGCAACATTCACACACACAAATCAAAACTCCTAAAATCACTAACAGTTGAGCAGTTGAAGAGTACATATTTGTGTAATTCTTAACTTAAATTATTTTTTCCAGTTTTTTTTGTCTCCTTGTAGTCTAAATGACTGTGGCATTACGGATGCTTCTTCTTTAACTCAGTCTTTGACAAACACAAAAGCACTGCGTTTTTTAAAAGAGCTTGATCTGAAAAACAATAACATACAAGACTCAGAGAAGCAGCTCATTGATGTGCTGCGACACTCGAACTGTAAACTGAGGTGAGTAAATGTCTTTCTGTGGTATTAAAGCTTCATTTACACAGTCAGACTAAAGCAGGGGTCTCCATCCCTGCTCCTGGAGAGCTACCGTCCTGCAGATTTCAGCTCCAACCCCAATCAAACACTCCTGAAGCAGCTAATCAAGGTGTTCTGGGTTACTTAATAATTACAGATAGGTGTGTTGGAGCACGGTTGGAGCTAAGATCAGCAGGACGGTAGCTCTCCAGGAGCAGGGTTGGAGACCTCTGGACTAAAGGAAACCGCATGTAACGTTAGTGCAAATTCCAGCTTCAGCTCGCAGCCATCTACATCACATGATCAATGCCTCTCATCTGTCCTGTTTGATACATTTCTTGATACAGCATGATACATTTCATGTTACATTTTACTTAGACCACTACAAATATGTTTAAACTAGAGAGCAACAGCTTTTATTTGTGAAAATTTAATCAGTCACACATACCTTACTCTCATCAGCATGTGTTTCTCCTTCACAGTGACTCAGGCTCTTCTGAAGCCACGCTAACATATGAACGTAATCCATGCTTTAAATTGCGTAAAAACCTAAATATCAAATAAAATCATTAATACATCTAATTACAGGAATTTAATATAACTTATTTTTTTGCTAAAGAAATAAATAGTCTAATATACAGTAGTAACTGATTTGCACTTTTTATCTTCTGAACACTGACTACTTTTTCCTTTGGTTTCACCTGACAGACTAGAAAGAGATTGCTGGTTTCCCAGGTGGACGTCGACCAGGACCAGCAGCGGAGATCAGTGATGATCAGGTAAGGATCCACAGAAAAGTCTCACTACTGTGTATATGAAGATTAATAAATGTGTGATGCAATGACAATGCAATACTGGCTCATGATTTGAAAGTCTTTTAGTTGTCATTTTATTCAAATGTAAAAAAAAAAATTGGATTGTGTTTATACAGACCTGCATATATTTCATAGGAAAATTAAACAGCCTCATACAGTATAGTGTTAATTTAAAAAAAATAAAATAAAAAAAAAATATATATATATATATATATATATATTTATTTTTTTTTGCATAAAGTTTATAGAAAATGCTCAGACTTTTGAATTAATCGGATTTATTGGAAACATGTCATATTGGACTTATTTGAGACTTTTCAAGCTTTTCCATGATTTAATCAGATACCCGTGGATCTGGTGCTGAACTCTTCCAGCCCAGTTCTTTCTCTAGAAACAAACAGCGCTTCAGTGTTTGATTTTATATGGATTTTGGCAATATTAAGATTTTGTTGGTGTTAAGTCAGTATATATGTGTTGTCTACTGTAAGTTTTCTGATGTATTTCCCACACCTGTTCTCTCCTTGTTTCATCACTGTATTATCACCAGGTCTCCCCTCACAAGGCCTCATGGACCAGTGAACTGATGATGGGAAGAGTGTCATTTCAAAAGCCCATTTTTATTTAATTTACCATTATCATTGAGTGTTAGCTTGCGATGTGTGCTAGTAAAACATTTTACAAAACAGTAGTAGTTGTGTTCTATTCCATTTTCTATTTTGTCTTGTTTAGTGCTAGTTATGTTAAATTTCTTAACATTTGTTAACAGACAAATATCCAGTATTTTGTTTTTAATTTTCAAAGTCATTTTAATAAGCGAGCGTTTTGATGATAACGCAGTTTCGAGAGGAAGGCTGGACGAATTAGCCACAGCTGACTCACATTAGCTAATCAATCTCCTCATTCCA
>JAUCMS010000049.1:2489406-2507107 GCA_032357445.1 Enteromius radiatus
ACAGCATAAACGCATATATTATGTTAAGAAAAACTTTTATTTTGGATGCGATTAATCGCGATTAATCATTTGACAGCACTAATATATAAACATAACGTATTTTTCTTAAATATACACATGACTGTGTTTGTATTTATATATACATAATAAAACATATATAATGCAATATTTTTTTGGGTGCAATTAACATGATTGATCGTTTGATAGCCCTAGATATAAGAAAATGCTTTGATGTTGTTTCAGATCTACGGTGAGAAGAGAAGACAGTTCAGTTTGGTCAGAAATAACCCTCAAGATATCGTAGAGAAAGTAGCAACAGACATCGAGAGACTGCTGGCCAAGAAACGCAAGGCACTTGAAGTGAGAAACCACACTAAATCACACATGCTCTTCCATAAAGTCTATTTTTAACGGTTCTGCTTCGTATTTTTCACCAGAAACTTGCAAGCGAAGCAGAGCGTCTGCAGAAAGATCATCGGTGGCAGGATGGAATCAAGGTCAGGTGACTTCAACAGCACCGCATTAAGCTTTTTACGTTCACTTAAGTGCATTACTCTTCACTCACTTTCTCACATTGCTTTTGCATGTGTGAGTGAGTCATATGAGTCGATTCAGACTATGACTCCCGTGTTGATTCAACTGATTCATTCAAATGAACGCACCAATCAAGCGTTTCATTCTTGAATCGAACGCTGCGCTTTTTTTTCCCTTCCATCTACGATACTTGAGGCTCTTTTTCCTCTGACATTCACATCTATGTTTCTCTGATCCCTATACGAGCCTATTACAGACAAACACACACTCGCTGTGAGTCATGATTTGTGTGAGTCTGTAGCTGCAGGGTCCGTTTAAATCCAATAGATTGTGACGTCTCGTTTTTCTGACTGATTTGACTCATGGCCACACAAGTGAATTGTGCTGAACTAAGAGTTTATCGTGTGGAGGACATCTGTATTTGAGCCTTCAGGTTGTCGAACTGATCTTAAACAGCAGATTTTTGTATCTCTGTTCTGTGTGTGTTTATTTCAGGAGGAAAATATTGAATATTATAACTCTAAAGCAGAGATGGACTATGTGAGTACATGTCTATCTATCGCCCATGTGAAAAACATATGGAAGATCTTGTATTTGTAGACTTTTTTTATGCTTTGGAAGTGGGCCTGTAAACTATTTTAAGAAAAGCATATGTAATGTAAAGGAAAATGATGCTATCTTGATATGTTTAGAGGAAGTTTTCATGCATTCATACACCATTTCTTTTTAGAAGCTGGTTGCTTGAACTTTTAACTCCCGAAAACACGGTTTTGTAAAGCTGTGAAATGATTAGTTGCAATTAATCGATTTAAAATAAAAGTTTCTTTACATAATTTATTTGTGTTTGTAGTGCATATTATGTTTACATACATATAATGTAACATAATCTTTTATTTTGAATTGATTAATCGATTAATCGTGACTAATCGTTTTACCGCCCAACTATTTTGCATGTTCATTTATCACCATATGAAAATGATTTTGAAGATCAGATTCGAGCTGAATCAATGGACTCTGATTATATCATAATTCTCATCAGGACGGTGAGGATGTTGATTCTCAGATGTCGTTGAAACTGGAGTTTGTGTACGATTCCAACTTCAAAAACCATGTGAATTACTCACACACCGCCGTCCAGATCCCCACAGACATCTACAAAGGCGGTGAGCAACCAGACTGATGTTATTGGATCTCTGTATGAGTCAATGAGAGTTGATGATGTGTCTGTCTGAATGTAGCTCCGGTGATTCTGAACGAGCTGAACTGGACTCAAGCGTTAGAGCGAGTCTTCATAGAGAACAGCAGAGACGACCCATCCTTGCTCTGGCAAGCGTTTGGGAGCGCCACCGGTGTCACAAGATATTATCCAGGTGACCCTCTGATCAACATGTACCGAGGCAGACCATTGGTCATTTTGCATAAAATTGTGAAACCAACCAATTGGATTGCAGGACGCATATGTCCTACATAACTAACTAATTTTGTCTTTTAGCTGCTCCGTGGAGAGCACCGGATAAGATTGACCTTTATGATGTACGACGACGACCCTGGTAATACATTTCCTATATCTTTTTGTTCATAGTCTGTTAAAACTGTTGATAGCCTTTGAATGGACAAGTTAGGTTTGAGGGTGGGGCTTAACAGATCCTACTATAACTTTGTTAATGTATTAGTAATTATACTTCAAGGCTTAACAGATCTTGTTTTCCTCAGGTACATTCAAGGAGCATCCTCGCCCAAAGATATGGTCATCCTCGTAGACGTGTGAGTATTTGCTTGTCCTTTTGCGAGCTCCACGTGTGCCTGGTTTTGTAACATTGGTATTTTTCCTTTACAGGAGCGGCAGTGTCAGTGGACTTACTCTCAAACTGATCAAAGCTTCGGTCACAGAGATGCTCGACACACTCTCCGACGATGATTATGTCAATGTGGCAAGGGTTAGTCGGCTACTTTTGATTGGTGGATTTTGAAAGTAGTTTTGATTTGATAACTGATGACAGTTGGTTTTGTTTTGTTTTGTTTTGTTTCATTTTGGTTTGGTTCGTTTAGTTTTCATTTAGTTTCATTTCATTTTGTTTCATTTCATTTCGCTTCGTTTGATAGTTTCTGTGATTTAAATTTTTTTTTTGGTTTTGCTTTGATTGCTTTGATTGTTTCGTTTTTTTTTTTGTTTAATTTCATTTCGCTTCGTTTCGTTTGATAAAGTTTCTGTGATTAAATTTTTTTTTTTGTCAATATATGGGCTAATACAGCATGTGGTATGTGCCTTGTCTTATTCGTTTTTGTTTATAAATTTGTTATTAGCTCCATGGTGTAATACCAGTTTTGACGCTAGCTGATAATTTGTGAAATATTTGCAGATATAATGTAATAAAAATGTCTTTATTAATTTATTTGAATTTGTTAACCTGCACGTTTACATTTTCTCTCTCTCTCTGTTGTAGTTCAATGAGAAGGCCGAGGCGGTGGTGCCCTGCTTTAAACACCTGGTTCAGGCGAATGTGCGCAATAAGAAGATCTTTAAAGAGGCTGTGCAGCAGATGCAGGCCAAAGGAACCACTGATTACAAATCCGGCTTTCACTTTGCCTTCAACCAGCTGCTCAACGTGAGTCTGAACACAATGTACACAACAGAAAAACAAAACATCAACAGAATTTGTTACGTAAGCTGCTGTTTACAATGTAGAACTTACAATGGAAGTGAATGTAAAAATAAAAACACTGTTCAAATACAATAGTATAGCCATAATAATGAACACTTTACAATAAGGTTCATTACAGCATTTATTAATCTTAGTTAAGCTTACAGTTTATTTTGATAGTCCATTTAGACATTCTACCAACTATAAGTATCTTTCTAACTACATGTCAACTACATGTGATCTAATTCTTGTTCATTCACAACGTTACGTACTGTTAGTAAAATATCTAAAGTGTACTATTGAAATAAAGTGTTACTTTAATTACTAATGCATTATTAAAATCACAAGCTATGTTAGTTAACATTAGTTAATGCGTGAGCTAACATTAAATAACAACAAACGACTGTATTTTTAATAACTAAAATTAATAAAGATAAAATAGTGTAACAATGTATATGCAGTGTTTATTCATGTTAATTAATACATTAACTAATGACACCTTATTTTAAAGTGCTACCCCTTGATATATACGTATTAACATGATTTTAGTGCGGCAAAAGTAACCTTTTCTCAATTTTTAAAAACTTAATTGTCATAACAGAATAGCACAAACTCAATAATTGAATGCCTTGAAATGACTTTCAATGCCTTCACGTATATTGAACCTGAAGTACTTCTCTAAAATAAACCTATGTCTATGTAAGTGGAATTTTTGACCAATGATATTACTTTGTGGGCGGAGCTTCAAGCGTACAGTGGTAGACATATAAACCAGGTCACAACAAGGATCACAGCTCATTTGATTCAAGTAAAGCCATGATTTATTCCCTTGCTCTTTTGCTTCAGACACAGTATTCTAATCTTCTCTCGCTCTGTTTCTCGTTCTCCCGCAGAAGACGAATGTTCCTCGAGCCAACTGTAATAAAATCATCATGTTATTTACTGACGGAGGGGAGGACCGAGCCCAGGACATCTTTGAGCAGTACAACTGGCCCAATAAGACGGTCCGATACCATTTCACGACACAACATGATTTATATCTTCATTCTCTGTTGAGCGTCTTGTATTTCTAGTGTGCCGTTGTCCTCTGGAAGTGTTTGTTCTTCATAATTAGCCCTTTCCTCCAGCGAAACTGCTCGTTTCCTGTCTAATTTGCCGGGGTAATTGTGGGATATGTGATGGTCTCTGCAGGTCCGTGTGTTCACGTTCTCAGTGGGGCAGCACAATTATGATGTCACTCCGCTGCAGTGGATCGCATGCGCTAATAAGGGTGAGACACAAGCTCATTTAGATGCATAAAAATGCAAAAAATCTGTCTATAATGTGATGAAGTTGGCTTATATACTGTACAAAAATTACATGTGACATCTCATCTTGGCAGGATACTATTTTGAGATCCGCTCCATCTGTGCGATAAGGATTAACACCCAGGTGAGTTACACACACACACACACACACATTAATGTTGACTAAAATGAAGCAACATTGTCAACATTCACTCGATTTTTAATTTTAATGTAACTATGTTCCTGATTGTTTGGTGTCTCAGAAATAAAAGGCGCTTTATCACTTTAGTGTGATTGAAACAACATTTGAACTTGTGTGACTGATTCATTTCTGTGAGTTCAGTGAATCAATTCGTAAACCTATGTTCTTCCCTCAAAAATGTTTTACGACACAAATCTGACAGCAATAAACAAATGTGATTCAAGCTGATACACTCTATTGAGATGATTTGGTATATTTTATTCATTTCAGTGGAAAAGTTTGTGACAAGTTTGAAAAAAAATCTCTTATTGTGACTCTTATTGATTCAAATTTAATTTGATTCTTTTAAGTTCCGGAAATGTTTTCAGTCAGTCGATTCATAATTGATTTGTTTTGTATATAATATGTGCTTCATTCATCATGTTCTTCTCAGATCTCTCCAATTTGCGAGCAACAAAATGCTATAGTTTGTGAATCAAGACAATTCAATATTCAGTTGAAACAATTGAGTTGGAGTTTTATGAGTCATTTAATTTCAGTGAATTTATTTGATATTTTGACATTATATCTGCTTTAAACTTATCTCTCAGAGTCGAAATTAAGTGAATTGATAGATTTACGTATTGATTTCATTCAATCCATTTAAAGTGTTTTGTTTCATAAATCTATTTCAGTTGATTTTGCAATAAAATCTCTTTTTGACAATTTCCATATATTAAACGATAATGTTTATTTGTATGTACTGTTATTTTGGTGAATATAATTAATTCAATTATATTTTTGGAATAAAATTAAATGTCATAATTTTGTCTGTTCATAAAAATAAAAATAAAAAGTTAAAAAAAATTTGTGGGGGGGGGGGTATTTCATTTCAAATTTGTAAACACTGAGATATTCTAAATAGAAACGGTGAAAATTATGTTTTTTGTATTAGATTCCTGCAAGAAGCATATTAATGAAAGGTAAAATATTTAAATGAATGTGTGTGGCAGGAATATCTGGACGTGTTGGGCCGCCCCATGGTTCTGGCAGGAAGAAGTGCCAAGCAGGTGCAATGGACCAACGTCTATCAGGACGCGCTGGTGAGAGTCGCTTCACCTCGCCTGCTGTGTGTGAAACATACGGCCCGCTCTGGTGTCGTCATCCTCTGGTGCCTCATTAAGCATTGTGAGCATGTGTGGTGTGGTTCATCTACAGGGTCTAGGGCTGGTGGTGACGGGGACCATGCCGGTGTTCAACCTCACTGTGGACGGGAACTCTCAGGTGATGCTCAGTCACTGATGGATCATCATTCAGGATGAATTATGTTGTGTTCGTATCACTGATGACACGGTGTCTGTGTGTTCAGAATCAGCTGATTTTAGGGGTGATGGGGGTCGATGTTCATCTGGATGAGCTGAAGAGACTCACCCCACAATACAGGGTGAAGTCTAATTAAATTTAATATAAGAAATTTTGTGTATATTTGATTTATATTATTTTTAGTTAAAATATAAGTCATTGGCAAATGAAAAACGATATTTTTTAATGCTAGTCTTCTACCCCTCCACTAAAAAGAAAGAAAGACTCTTTTAGACTCTTTGTGTTTCTCTCTGTGTGTAGCTGGGAGCAAATGGATACATCTTTGCCATTGACCCAAATGGATACGTGCTAATGCATCCGAACCTGCAGCCACGAGTGAGACTCCATCACAAAATACAGCACAAACACACTCATTTGTGTTTTTAGCATTTCTTTGTCATTAAAATAATGCCACAACAGCCCATTTTTATATTTGATATTATTTTGGGCATGCAATATAAGCGGGACATGTTCATGACTCATGATTGTTTGTTTGTCCCAGTGTTACTTTAGTATAATTTATGTGCAATTATAGTTTTTATAGGTTTATAGATTTTATTTGCGAATTGTATTTTATTTTTTTTATTTATTATTTAGATATTTAGTTAATTTTTTGGTAGTGCTGTCAAAATTAGTGCATTGATTTTTATGAATATTGAAGAGCATACTGTAGCCTTTGTCATTTTATATTAAAACGAGAATTAAACTGTGAGTGTATGCATTCCCAAAAAGAGGAAATCAATAACAGTTCTTAAATATTGTGTTTATATTTAATATATATATGTGTGATTTGGGGCTTTTTTTTTGCAGGAGGAGGATTTACCAGAGCCTGTGACACTGGACTTCCTGGATGCTGAAGTAGAAGACAGCAGTAAACAGGAGGTACAATCTTCACTAATCTGAAGTGCTGATGGTCCTCGTTGAACTCGTTCTCTGTTGTTCATAACAAATGAATCATTGTTTTTGATGTGGGCGGCACCGGCACACTCACTTCATGTGTTAAACATGACGTTGGACTGAATCAGTTGTCTGATCGTTTCTGTTAAATCAGCAGGAGCTCATGAATAAGTTTTAACATCTGCTTTGTGTCTTTTCTAGATTCGCCGGCAGATGATTGATGGCCGATCGGGAGAGATGACGATCAAAACTCTAATTAAATCAATAGACGAGGCAAGTGTGTGGCAGATGAAATTAGGACATGTGTGAGATCTAGGACATGACTTTCTATAAATGGCTCCAAATTACTGATTTGAAACTTTAGATCTACATGTGTACGACCCCTTAGATGATGTCACTAATTGGATGTATCCCAATTTTCATAATTGCATTAGAGGCTAAATATGTAACACATATACTCCAGCCTCGACATGAAACTACATCCTAACAAATGAATTTATGTGCGTGTTTGTACGAAAATGCATGTTTATAAGAAACAAAGCCAACATTAAGATATTTTTTTATCTTCGAAACATTACTAAAGCTCAACTAAAAATCCCTTATCCTTATAATTTAGTTTCTCTAATGAAGAAAAATAAACTGTTTATGAGTGAAAACAAAATAAATCTAAGCAAATATTCAGATGGATGCAAAGGGACAATAGGACAATATTTGGCAACCATTTGGAGTAATAGCAATGCATATTACTCATCAAAAATTAAGTTTTAATAGATTTACTTAAGAAATGTACTAAATATCTTCCTGGAACCTGTTCTTTACTTATTATCTGAATGATTTTTCGCATAATAGAAAAATCTATAATTTTGACCCATACAATGTATTTATGCCTATAAATACAACCCAGTGATTTGGTTTTGTGATCCAGGGTCACATATGACGATAGTTTTATTTAAAAGGAACAGTAAAATCCTCATGAGATGACAAACAAAACCACACGTCTGCACCACAGTCACTTTTATTACTAACTTATGTTAGATGTATCTATTAAAACGTTCCAAATTCCGTGACATTCTAAAAATTCAGTTTTTTTATTAAATTATGTAATTTTGTATGCCTTTCACGCATCGTAGGGCAACTGTGTAATGCTACTTTTCTCCAAATCAGTTCCCATGAAAAACATTTTCGAAATCGAGCATGAATAGCACAGGGATCTATACATTTTCTGCTAAATGTTCAAATTTTGACTGTCTGATAATGAAATTTCCCACAGCGCTACATTGACGAGGTCACGCGTATATACTCCTGGACGCCCATCAACGACACTGATTACAGGTACGAGTCGATGAAACACTTCAGACGTTTCAGTTTGACGTTAAACGATCTAAACTCACGGTTTGTTTGTATGCGCCCCCTGCAGTCTGGGTCTGGTACTTCCTCCGTACAGTGAATATTATATCCAGGCCGATCTGAGCGATGTCATGCTGCAGCTGCAGTGTGAGTCTTTCATTCAATACGAATCATGATGATGTTTCATGTCAGATCAGCGGTGTTAATGTTTCACTCTCTCTCAGATTTACAGTCCCTGCTGCCTAACTCCTTTGAGTCGGCTGGTCACGTGTTTCTAGCTCCCAGGTACACACATGCACTCATCCGTTAGGATATTTTTCCTCTGGTAAATGTTTGAGATATTGTGTATTTTGTGTGAATGTTTGGTCGTTCAGTCTCTTTCTTTCTCTCTGTAATATGAAAAGAGAATACTGCAAGCGTCTGCAGATGGCTGAGAATAACACACAGTTCCTGGCGGACTTCCTGTCTCTGATGGTGGAGATCTCACCTGAATCTGAGGACTGTGAGAAACGTTCTCCTCTAGACCACACCAGCGCTGAATATTACATTTTGCAGGAATAATAATTCACTTTTAAGCAATTGTTACTAAATATTACAGCTCTTATTAGAAAATGTAAATATTGATCAATAAAGCAAAACATTTTTTTGGCTCTGATTAAATAAACAGCATTTACTATGACATATATTAAAATTAATTAATGCATTACTAAGTTGATAAATATTTCACCATTAATGACTACTTAATATTACAACGGTGATTAATAAATATTTCAGCTTTCATTAATATTGCAACTAATTGTATATTACAACATTGATAATTAACATTGCAGCATTCATCACTAAATACAATTTAGTGTTATACATTGCACAAATTGTAAATACTTATTCCAGTATTCACTATTACTAATACTAAGTCATTTTACTGCTCTAATTATATTACAAATGTAATAAATATTTGCAGTTTGATTTATTAAACACTAATAATTGAATGTTACAGCATTGATTGTGATATTGTGAACTCTTTTGGGATTTATTAATCAATATTACAGAATTTATTACATATATTAAATCACTGATTATCCACTAATGATTAAAATAACTAAAAATAAATATAATATGAGGTATTGATTGTGAAATATTTGATCTCTTATAATAACAGAGCTTTTTTTATATCACCCATGATGAAATAACAGTATCATACTGGCAAAAACTAATTACAGCAGACATAATGAATGAATGAATAATTGAATAATTTTAGATTCTCATTATGTGAAATGCGAAGATACCTCACACGTCTCCAATCCTGAATCTTTCAGTGAACCATGAAAAGCGTGTGACTAAATGTTTTGTCATGTGCTTGCAGGTGATCAGGGTCTCATTCATAACCTGATCTTGGATTCTGGGATCCTCTGGAATCTCGCCACACGCGTTTGGCAGAACAAAGATCTCAACACGTAAGTCGTCACAGTCTGTTTATTTACTGTATTAACTGGATTGAGGTATTGATTGGACAGTTTGATTTCTGCAGGTACGGCTTCCTGGCGCTGTTCGCATCCACCAATGGAGGCGTCACGCGCATTTACCCTAACACGTGAGTGACGAAGCTTTTGATTGGCTAATGTTCACTCGATTGTGTTTACAATTAGCTTCACTGTCAGATGTTTGTGTTTGTTTCAGAGCTGCTGAATCATGGGACGAGGATCCTGAACCTCTGAACTCAAACTTTTACCGTCGCACTCTGGACAACAAAGGCTACATCTTCAGAGCCCCAACACGAACCTGTGAGACCTCACCTGAACCACAAATAATGTCAAATTAGCACTGATTAGCATCAAAATGTAGCTATACAGCACTTTAAAATTATCTTTGTTTTATTTTCTATGATTGTTAAGAGAAATAATTCTAATGTAAATTAAAATATACCTAAAATATTTTTTTTATTTTGTAAAATAAATTAAAAAATCACAAATGTTTTTCAAATTTTATACATTTAACTAAATATAACATCAGTGATTGCTACATATTACAGCTCTAATTAAATATTGCAGTATTCATTACTAATTATTAAGCTCTAAGTAAATAATACAATGTTTTTTTTTTTATTGTAGCGTTGGTTATTAAATATTAAACTCTAATACAATATTACACTATTGATTATTTAATATTAACGTACTGAGCTATTATTACAGCTCTACTTCAATTACTATTATATTAATTTCTAAATATTAAGCTATTAATAACTAATGTTTACAGCACCAGTTAATTATTAAAATATTAATAAATACTAAATTTTTACTTTTCTTTATTACTTAGTATTAAAACACTGATTACTAATATATAATTAATTAATAATTTTTTATTAGTGGCGTTTTGATTAATAAATCTGACAGTATGATTACTCAATATTTCAGCTTAAATTAAATATTTCAACACTGATTAATAAATATTACAGTATTGATTACTAAATATTTTATAATAATTAAAAATAAAAAAAATAAAATAAAAATATTTATTACTTAATATTCTAGATTAATAAATTAATATTACACAATGAATTAATAAACATTTTAACATTACTACTAAATATTATAGCCATCATTACTAAAGATAGAATAAAAAAAAAAAAAAGAATTTATTACATAGATTATTTTTCAATTTCAGGACTAATAATGAAATAACAGTATTATATATATATATATATATATATATATAACTAATCACAGCAGCCGTAATGAATTAATGTGTTTTTTTGTTTTTCTTTTTAGCAATCATTTAATTATTTATTGTATACCAGTCAGACACCTCATGTCAGTCAACCAATGTTTTAAAACATTGGGAACATTAAAAATTTAAATTGTATAATTCTGATCTCAAGTTAATTGTACATTAAAATGTTTGATATTCAGCCCTGCATTTCATCATTTTAATGTCTCTGATATCTCTTGTGTTTAGCAATGGATGATCTGTTAATCTCAGAGAATGGCACTGTGGGGATTTTGGTCACCACAGCTGTGGAGGTCGTGATCTCAGGCAAAACCATGAAACCTGCAGGTGTGTTTCTCTGAAACAGCATGCTTGTGCCCTTTCCTCTCTGACAAGCAGGAAAGCAGGAGCTTAAAAGCAATTCTGTGGCTGTTTTCATCTTGTGTTCGTGTTTTCAGTGGTCGGTGTTAAGCTGGATTTAGAGGCCTGGGTCGACAAGTTCAAGATCCTCGCCAGTAACGTATCAGACAGCAGACAGGCCGCTCATAAGGTACTGTTCGGGAAAAAAAATGGAATTATGGCAAAAAAAAAAACAATCTTCTAACATTATGTTAATCTGTACTGACACGAGTATGGTGAGATATCTTCCTGTTTGTGTTGTGCAGTGCGGCCCCTCCAGATCCTGTGAGATGGACTGTGAAGTGAACAGCGACGTGAGAGAACCAGCACACACAAACTCTGCATGATAACAGATCATCGTGTTCGTTAATCTGGTCCTGAACGTAGATATTCTTATGTTGCAGGATTTGCTGTGTTACCTGATCGATGACGGAGGTTTCCTGGTGATGTCCAATCAGAGAGATCACTGGAAGAAGGTGGATGCTCAGATTTTTTCACTTTTTATGTCAAATACACCAAACATCTTGAGAGAAATCATGATTCATAATAGAGTTTGCTGGTGTCTGTTTCAGGTTGGTCTGTTTTTTGGGGAGGTCGACCCCTACCTGATGTTCGCCCTCTACAACAACTCAATCTACGCCCGTCATCAGACCTTCCAGTATCAGTCAGCCTGTGAGCCGACAGCCAGCAGCCACACGGGAGCCGCACACAGAGGCTTCTACGTGGTGAGAAACCGAATAGTTCTTGAAGAAACATCTCACTGACATTGAATCATTTATGAAACTAAAGTTCATTCGAATCTCCTAGTAGTATTAGTAGTAGTGTCTTAAGATTAAAAGTGATTAAAAAATTCTCTTTAGCCCTCCATTGCTGATTTTCTCAATCTGGGTTGGTGGACGTCAGCAGCAGCATGGTCAGTACATATAGTTTTTTTGCTTAAATGTTTGGTAGAAACATCAAACACATCTGATTTCCTAATAATGTTTATTCAAATCTCTTATGTTAATGTTTCTGGTTTCTTTCAGGTCTATTCTGCAGCAGTTCTTGTATGGACTCATCTACAGCAGCTGGTTCACAACAGGTTTGACACATCTTCCTTAAAAAACATCGTAAACCACTGTTTTTCTAGTTTTATAGGCCACTCTTCAGCAAAGAGAAGCTTTAAGGGTTTATAGCAGAACCTTCCATGACAGCTTTCTAACTGAAATGAAAGAGTGCACAGTTCATCCTACTTTCACCCAAAAATGAAAGTTTTGCCATAAATTATTCAATTTTATGTTGTTTTAAACCTGTAAGACCTTCATTCATCTTCTTAACATAAATGAATGATATTTTTGATGAAATCTGAGAGCTTTCTGGGATTGCATTCTTCTCAATTGTGTCTTCTAGAAGACGTCTGGGCTGAGAGTTCGGACACTAAAGGGAGCAGCAGCTGTGTGACGGTTTACAGTCAGTTCTATTTCACAAACACCACCAACTCCTTCAATGTGCTGCAGGATTGTGGGAACTGCTCCAGGTGTGTGTGTGTGTGTGTGTGTGTGTGTAGAAAAAGTCATTAGTGAATTTAATACACACTTTTCCTAACACAGAATCTCTTTCTATCAGATTGTTTCATGCCAAGCGCATAGAAAACACAAACTTGTTGTTTGTGGTGGCGGAGACACTGCCCTGCAGCTCCTGTGAGATCGAGAAGCTCCTGCCTGTCAGAACAAAGTGTATCCTTCCTTCCCCATAATCCTCTGCTCACAAAGCAACACTAACAGATATTAGCTGTCCATCTGTGTTTGAATGATGGACAGATGACAGATGGAGCTTGTGGCGTTTCCTTAATTTTCTTGTTTAGCTCAAGAAGAGAATCCGTGTGAGGTGTTAAACTCCGCCCGCTATCGGAAAGGACCTGACAAATGCTTCGACTACAACTCAGAGGTAAAGCACCATCTGTTTCTCTAATCAAACACAGTTGTTGCTACTGTTGTTATTGTTTTTGGAATTAAGATTTATTTTTGGAATTTTGCCTTAATTAAGAAAATGTATTGTAGAGCAGACAGGAAGTAGTAAATTACGTTTTTGGTTTTACTGAGCATGTAGAGAGGGGAGGTGGGATCAGGACTTTCCATGACTCCATGAAATTTCCTCTTTCTTTCCTACATGCTCAAACAATGAAACCCGAAAAATTAATTGCATAGTAATGTCCTGGCAACTATCCATAATAACCTAGCAACTGAATAGGAAATTTCTGGCAACCACCTAGAGCTACTGTTAACCACATGGCAACATCATGGCAATCACCCAGAACACTTGTGGAAGTGCATAAATATATTCTGTCAACAACTACAACTTAGGACAACCTAAGAACTGCATAGCAGCTTCTTGACAGCTACTCTATACACTTGCATACATCCTAGCAACAACCTGAAAACTATGATGACCACATAGCTATATCTTGGCAACCACCCAGAACACTCAAAGAACCGCATATGTACTGACAAGTGTATAGCAACGTCCTGACAATCACCTAGAGACCACATAGCATCCACCAGGAAACAACCCCAGAACACTTGAGAACTAAATAGCAACATTGTGAAAACTACTTAGATCACCCTAGCAACTGCATAGTGATGCCCTTAGTATCCATTTAGAACTCTCTGGCAACCACAAAACCGTCCAAAACATAATAGCAGCCACATTGCTTCGTCCTAAGAACTGCCAAGTACACTCAAGCAATCACATAAACAACATCCTGTTTACCACCTAGAACATCCTAGCAACAGCATAGTGATGTCCTAAGCAATTACCAAGAACTCACAAACAACCATGTTTTGAGTAACCACCCAAAACACCCTAACAACTGTATGCAGACATCCTAGCAACTACCAAGAACACTCAAACAACCACATAGCAACATCCTGGCAACCACCTAGAACACCCTAGCAACCACATAGTGACATAATAAGCAACTACCAAAAACACACAACCATGTAACATCCTGGCCACCATCTATAACACTCAAGCTTTTGCTGAGCGACATCCTGGCAATCACAGAGAACAACCCTTAAAACCACATAACAACCACCTGGCAACCACTAAGAACACTGTAGCAACCCCATAGTGATTCCCTAAGCAAATAACAAGAACTCCCACAGAACCTCATCTGGGTAACCATCCAAAACAATAATTTAATAATATAATAATTTAATGCAGACAACCTAACAACCAACAATAACACTCAAACTACCAAATAGTGACATCCTGGCTATTACCTAGAAACATAGTCTTGGTAAACATAGTTAATTACCAAGAAAACTCAAAGAACCATATCTGGAAACCACTTCAAATATAGTAACATGCATGCAGACATCCTAGCAGATGCCAAGAACATTCAAACAACCACATCCTGCACCATCCTGGCAACCCCATAGTGTCAAACACCAAACACACTTGCAATTGCATAGGGATGACCTGTCAGCTACCCAAAATAACCTAGAAACAGCATAGCAACATCCTGGCAACCATGTAGAATACCCTAACAACCACATAGTGACTCCCTATTGCACAATGTCCTGAGCCACTCATATATAAAAAATTTGTTCGAATTTTATAGACTTAGGTATTTGTCAAGAACTCTTGAGGAACCACATCTGGATAACCACCCAAAACAACCTGGCAACCAACAGAACAGTCTAGCAATTGCATAGCAACACCCTGGCAACCACTCACAACATCCTAGAAACCAAAAAGCAATTGAAACTGCATAGAAACACCCTAGCAACTAGTGAGAAACAGCTTGTTTTTCTGATGGTAAGTCTCTAGTTGCCGTTAACCTAAACACTCTCTGTTTGTGTGTTTGTGGCAGGAGAACACATCGGAGTGTGGCAGCGCTCACTCTTTACACTGTCCGATGCAAGCTCTGCTCTGGATTCAGTTATCGTGGCTTTACCTCATTCTACGATCGTAATCCGAGTCCCACTGCCTTCGATGTTCCTGTCCTGTCTCATCCGTACACCATTCCAGTCCTCTCCTGAAATTCTCCTGGTTTTCCGGCTCTCTGTTTCATTGTGACGTGCATTCCAGCTTTGTGCCGTTACAGCAGAGCATGATGGGAAAACGTGTCTTAGTAACCCCAACATCATGCAGATCCAAAACAACAAAACTGTCTTAAATCATTTCATCTTTATATTCAGAAAACATCCAAAAAAAAAAAAAAAAAAAAAAAAAGTGTTTGTGGGGCCGTAAATTATTTTTGGTTGCCAAAAACAGGAAAGGACCTGGTTTGTTCCGAAAAAACTGAAACGCGACTCACATTTTGACGGTTATTGTCACAATCTCGCATTGTGTGTTTATTTGAGTCTTGCTTCGTTCTCAATTTAGTGCCAAACCCTGACGCGCCTGGATGCTAAAACGCTGGGGACGCGCAGCTTTCGTTGAAATATTGTTTTATTGAAATATTGAAGCTTCCTTGCCCAGAGAGAATGCCGTATTACCGCAAACTGCTTCGTTTAGAAAAGAAGATTTCAATTTTGTGTTCATTTAGAGCTTTTGTCGAATGTTTTAAGGGCATATATTGTGTCTAAAAACTGCTGCCTGGTTTGTTACCCAACAGTGCCTTGGCGCACTTGTCCGAATGGACCAACAATAGCACTGGACGTGGATTCGACTGCCCCTGAATGAGTGCTGGAGAAAGACACGGTATTGAATGTTTACAGTATACAGTACAAGGGTGAATGCCATGAAACCTGGCAAAAGTTCATATTTCACCCCAAAATCAAAAGATGCGGATAGGAATTGGCACATAAAGAAAATCAAGCACATTTTTAGGATCATAAAGATTTTAAAAGAACATTTGCCCTCTAAATCTCATTACCCTAATGTGGAAAAAAAAAAAAAATCTCATTATTGTAATGTGGGGATAAAAATATTTTTTTCAATATGGTAGCATTTGTTATACTGCCTTAATGTATGATTAATTAAATAGTAAAAAACATTAAAATAATGTAAAAAATGACTTTTGAGGTATTTTTCTGTTGATTTTGGGGTGTTTCCCGTGAGACGTCTTCAGACGTTCAGTATGGGTTTATTATACATATTCTAATAATTATTTCTGTAGGAAGTCACTCAAATGGTTTTAACTTTTTTCTGGTGTAAATATGGTTATTCCACACTGACTTGATCTAGTTCAGTGTGTTTTAATGAAATGGAATGCAAGCCGGTGTCTCGATGTCCTGCTGCATGCTGGGAAAAATGATAACCGCTATTAAACTTCATGATTTTAGGACATTTTCTGGAAGGACAGTCGACCCTTCGAGTAAATGTTATCAAAGGGTCGATGTGTATTTATTTGGTTTAATTTAAAAGATACAGTGTGTATATTGCTTGCGAAATGTATCAAGTGTGAATTTTGAGACGCTTTCATGCTTTTATTGAAATGTTTTGGATTTTATCGCAGATGTTTTGTTGCTTTTAAGTGATTATATATAACATTTTAACGGTCCATTTAGACAAAAAAAATATTAGTTGGTTGTATTTCATCTTTTAATGTGGCCACACTTCCAAAACAATTGTACTTCCAAATGAATAGGTCAAGATTCTTCTGAACTGAACTGAAAGGGTTTTGCTTGACGTATTTTGTATCGTAATGGCTTGAGCAATACTTTGAATTATGTCAACTATGCTGAAATGCAAGTGAGCGCTACTGAATTAGTGTAAAGAGAGCATGAAATCAGTATTGAGTCGCTTTTTGAATGACTTTGATTCAGGCTTGTCTTTGAATATCGGCTTAATGTTTGTATGTGAGCTATGAGTGTTCTAACAGTATTATTTCATGCCAATAAGAGTATTTATACTATTGTCTTTATGTAAATTATCTGTGTTACAATGAATTTAATGATGTGAATAGGAATGTTTTAATTCTTTTTTGTTTGTTTTTTTTTAATTTTGTTCTGCAGATGTTTGTTAACTATGTGAAAGGGTTTTTCCTCCCTTTCTGCGGTCTTCCATATCACTTCATTTTGTACAGATGGCACAAATCTATCAAGAAAGGCTAACTTTGTATCATATTGTGTCATTCACTTCTGGGAGATGTTTATAAGAGAACTGGTGAGATAAAGACATTCATATTTTTCACGTCAACTTGGTATGGATTTTTATTTTTTATTACAGAAATATGCATTTGTTAATGAAAGAGAACAGCAGGGTTTTTATTACAGCAGTAAAACAGCTGCAAGTCATCATAAGTTCCTGTGGTGATCTAGGCTTGAAGCTTAAAAAAATTTGAGTGATTAAAGGTGCCATAGAATGGAAAACTGAATTGACCTTGGCATGGTTGAATAATAACAGTTCAGTACATGGACATA